>JAOUQW010000002.1:14552031-14563936 GCA_028565825.1 Olivaichthys viedmensis | reverse complement strand
GCTGGTGGCCTTGCGGATGCAGCGCTTGTGGTAGATGGTGTTGATGGTGGGTAGAGAGACTCCGATGATCTTCTCAGTAGTTCTCACAATCCATTGTAGGGACTTGCGGTCTAAGACGGTGCAGTTCCCATACCAGACAGTGAGGCAGCTGGTCAGTACACTCTCTATTGTCCCTGTGTAGAAGGCGGTGAGGATGGAAGTATTATTGTATTTGATTCAAATGTATTGATTGTAAATTAAGCTCTAAATATAGATAAATAATTTGTGCTTTTGAATTATTGTGAATTTTTGGTTATGCATTGCTGATGTAGTCAAAGTAGCTCATAGTAAACATAGAAGCACCTCAGTTGTCACCTGATTGCGCAGAGATACCAAAAAATCTTTGGTAAAGTGTAAGTAACCGGACTAACTTTTTACTGTTTTGCTTTATTGTTGGAAAGTTGGATAAAACTCCATAGGAACAGCTTTGGTTAGACTTTCTCTCATGTCTCTCTCGTGCCAAGACTTTAATTGTCAAAGTTAACAGTTGTAGTTTTAAATTTGCGCTATGTAGTCACATATTTTAAACGTTTATTGACAACTGCCCTTGGGCTTTTATTATAAGTGAGTTTCAAGTAAACAGGTTTTCCTTTTTTTTTTTTTTTTCTCAGTATATGGAAACGGTTTGAAATTATTGTCTGTGGTAATCATACATATGCTACAGCTGTGGTAGACAGGGATAACTGAAATATTCTTTAAAAATATTCCTAAATGTCACCTTTAATTAAATCTTCTTTACATGAAACCCAGCACGTGCAGGATACAACGGTGTTTAATTTCTTTTGCAATTTTGAATTATTGGCATTTTTATGTTGTCGGTATAAGGAAGGGAACATGAGTACATACAGAGTGTTGATTGTCAAGACACATACACACATTAGTGAGAGAATTTGTTAACCCTCTGATCGCCGTGTTTGTGTTTTCCATTGAAGCGTGCCGACTCATGAGCTCAACCAGAAGCTCTGTAGGTTATCAGTGGATCACTGGAATCAGCGGCCTTTCATCAGCACACACAGATACCCAGAGCCAGACCCAGCATGCCTTCACTGTGCTGCAAGGTAACTGGCTACAGAGCACCGACTCACGGGTCCAAAAAGCATGAAAGATTGCTTAGTGCAGGATATCAAAATGCAGCTTAGAATCGCTTCATGTTTTTAGCTCATGTGCTGCAGCATCAGCTCGGCACAGGCAAGTGCACTCCTTCCACAATAAATCTGTACTGACACAAATAAGGGCAGAGTTAAAGTAACATAAGGAGGAGAGGGTTTGGGATTTGTCTTACCAGAGGTGGAGTGGAGAATAAATGGAGGCAAAAAGACACAGAGCCGTTGCTGCTGCTGGGCATGTTGCTGGAGTTTTAGCCTTTTTTGTAAAGCTCAACCCGACTAGAAACAATTTCACAGCGCAGACAGCAAATAGTCCTTTGTTCCAAAGTCACTTTCATACATTTTTCCCCTTGTTGTGTTAGCAAAATGCTCTTTTAAGAGGTACAGCAGGCCATAAGTGGCTGCTTTTTATTCACTCATGCCTTTTAAGCGGGGGTGTGAGCACAGCGTGTGTCAGAGACCCCGTCCATCACTGCACAGGGATCGTGAGTTCGCCGAACGAGGACGGGCACTTCAAATTAAACTGGAAGAATGAAACCGCCGCTTCAAAACACACACATACTCGCACACAGGCACTGAGTGCTTGGCTTTTTTGCCTGCAGAACTTTTAAAGTGCAGGCTTTCACACAAAAAAAAGAAAAAAACCAAACATTTTTTCCTAAGAGAGGCATAACATGAAAAGCATATTTAATGTTTATCGTCTTACATTCCAAACAGCCTTCACAGTATTGAGACAATATTAAACAGGTTAATATTTAATGACTATATCTTTGTACGAGATAACTCTGTGAAGTACATAGAGTGGCTGCAAAGGGAAAACAAACTGGATGCTGTCTAACCAAATGCTAAACTTTTCTGTAAGGAGTTATTAGTGCATGTGTTTGTTGGTAGGTGAATTGCAGGAGAAGGGGTGGCAATTAAAGCACATCGTACTGGTTCACCTGTATGTGAGAGACATGGAGGACTTTGGGAAAGTGAACACAGTGTACCGCACTTTCTTCAGCCACAGTCCCCCAGCCAGGTAAAGCTGATTACACTTGATTCAGAAGAATATGTAACTCACAGACATCTTCGATTGCAAATATGTGTTAACTGAGCTAAATTAGAGTTCGTGGATCGGCTGCTTTAATAATGTCCGCTTATTGCTGGTGTCCATATTATCTTATTTTAAATGTACTTTATTTTTATCTCTCAATTCGTTCCTGTTGTTTTCTTTGATTGCATTTAATGTATTTACTATTTTATTTGCTTTCTTGTAACTACCTTTGTATCTGTCTGTATTCTTCCATTGTATTGGCTTTGCATGCTAAAACAATGCTATTTTACTTATGGGATCAATAAAATATCTGTCTGTCTGTGCATCCACCCAACAATTATAATCTATTTTACCTATCTATCTATGCATCTATCTATTAACCCTTGTTCCATCCCCTTCCCATTCTCCAGGGTGTGTGTGCAGGCCTGGCTGCCTGTGGGTCAGCTCTTGCAGATGGATGTGTTGCTCCATGACTGGGCTGTGGCTCCTGAGGAGGGCTGCTTCCAGCACAGAGACACGCTGCATGTGCAGAGTGTGTCTCACTGGGCCCCGGCTAACATCGGGCCCTACAGCCAGGCTGTGCGGGTAAGACCCTGCTAACCGCATGTTCATTAAGCTTATCATGATCCACCGCTTAAGAGACACAGACTCAAAGAGGAACATGAGGTGCACTGCCTGGCTTTGCTGTAGATATATTGTTGGAAGGATCCAATCATATGTGACGAACTTAAAACATGAAAACACAAATGCAGACGTGGTCATATGACTTGAGAGTACAGTGGAGCAGTTTGGCCAATTTTTCAGTTTTCGTCCTTGCAGGTTTATAGTGCGCTTAGTCCCATGGGCTGTGAGTCGGCAGGACATGCTCTGAACTGTTTGTATTTGTTTTCCTATGCATGTGCTAGATTTGTTGTCTAATATGGGCTTTGCCATAATGTGTGTTAGGTTTTCTGTGACTTTGCCCTTGCTGCAAAACCAAATAGTTAATGGAACTCCAAAGGCTGATTCAGGAAGTGTAAGTGTGGTTGCACGCATGGCTGGCACCGCTGTTTACTCATTCAGGGAACGGGATTAAACTTGTCAAGTTACTGTCAACAACACAAGTGTCCATCTCATCGCTGCAGCCTTCATCTCTCCTCAGCATTCCCCCATGAGTGAGAACATGTGCGGCACTTTCTCGTCCACAACCAGATCCGATTTCTCACACACACTAATGACACGGTCAGTGTTCGTCCCAAAATAAAGCCATAGAAGAAGGGCTTTAATATTCTGGAATGTTTTAGTGTGTATGGGCTGTACATTTTCTGTGAAAGGTGTTACTGTATATCTTTACTGTGTGTTGTCTTGGCCCAATTACAAAAAGGCTTATGGAATTCAGTTAGTACAGTTCAATCATGTATATACATATATTAGCTACTATGGCAGAGCACTGTAATGTAAAACTCAATGGCTGATCTTTCTTATCTATTTATTTCTGTGGAAATCGCAGACAGTTAGCATAATCTCAGCAATTCAACTGCTCAATCATGGATAAATGCGCATTCTGCACCCCGTCGTGGCTAACATCCGATGTTCCGTGTTACATTTGCTAAATTGGAAAACTATATTAACAATGTCCTAATGCAGTAGACAGTTTCCCATATTGATACAATTACCCCCTTGCTGTGCCCATGCAGATGCGATGCCCCCCACGTCGCAGTCTTAATGAGAAAGAGTGTTTTGGTGCTGATGGTGCAAGCACGTTTTTTACTGACAGCCTTTATGCCGCAGAGTCGCTGAGGGAATTGCACTTGCAGCCCTCCTCCCTTGCCCAGAAATAATTAGTGATTAATTGTTAAGTCCCATTTAAAGGAGAGGGAGAATAGCTTAGCTTAGCTTGAGTGCTTTTCGGCATTGTAATTATTTCCACGAAACTGTCATATTTTCTCCATTGTTCTGTCATTTTAAGATATTTTGTAAGCCAAATAAGAAATTGCTTTGTATTTAATTGGATAATCTCAGGAGGATATAAAAAGAGTTTTCGCTAAATGGCTTTAATATGAACGTAAATGGCACTGTCCTCTATTGTGTTGATGTTGTTTAGTTGTAGCATTTCGCTGAGTGATAGGCCTCATGCTGTAGACGGGATGGCAGACAGCTTTCATGAGAGGGGGAGTTTGATATGTTACATGCCATGCGCAAGATGTGTTTTCTGCTCAACCTTTATTCTTATTTCCAGGAGTACGGTAATGTTTGGCTGTGTGACAGATTCTTATCAGCTTTGATTTACGGAATCGGTTAACCTTTATATTGTTATTTTGTATTGCTCTAGGCTCACAATATGTTTTGCGATCATTTAGGTGACAACTCGGAGGCGGGAAAAAAAAAAACTATTTAATTTGCTATTTGTTTATGGGGGTTTTTCCCTATCAGTTATACCCCTTGATTAGGTTCTCATTTTGGGTCACGTTTAGCATAATAATCATGATATTGTTAATAAGAAATTTTGAGTGTATGACAGGTTTTATTGTGGTCATTGCTCTGCCTTGAGATATGAGTCAGAGGTTAGTTCTTCCAGCTAATTTGTTCTTAATTTCTTATTTTGGCATTTATTTGATGTGCTCATTTTGGCAGTTATTTGATTTAGTTGATATGCATATTATGGAGTGATCAAAAATCCTTGACTAATTTGTAAGATGTGTGTAAAGTCTGTCTGTAAGGACTTGATAAGATATGTTTAAATGAATATGGGCATATGTGAGATTATGTTAGTAAAATATCACATTGCATCAGGACAACCTGTATTGTACAGGGCAATATATGAATGAACACATCCCCAATAATATTGGTGTCTCTTTAAAAGTGCTAAAAAAAAAAATCAATTTTCCCTCATAACAGATGATTAAGCTCGCATGTTGGCAGATGGTTCGAGTTGACCCTTCATTAACCAAAGTCTTAGTTAACAGCATGGAGTCCCAAATTGCCCATTGCAGCACACCTTTAAAATTTATTGGTTGTTGCGCTCCAGAACCTCATCATGAACACAAAGCTATGAACTCAAATTTCTTCATCATCCCATCAATTTAGAAACAAACAAAAGCAGATTTGTGCTGGAGGTGCAGCTGCTGAAACATACCAGAGTGAAAATCATGATGAATGCCATACCAAGGGACTGGACCCTTGAAATTCTATTTACTAATCCAATTTAAAGGCTAGGACGAGATGTAGCTGTGGTGGTCCCTGTTTGGGGAATACGTGCGCTCTCCTTCTCCATTAGGAGTGACAGCTTATTCTACAAAAACCTCATGTGGACCAACAATTGGATTTGCATTGGATTTTGGCAATTGTCAAAGTGGACCGCTGCACAGTTGGGAACAGTGGATCCGACGTCCACAATTACTGTCAAAGGGAGGAACTGGCCTCTGTGGTGATGCAGTTTGAATAATCTTCTTATGGAGGTTAAACATATTAAAACAATGAGGTGGGCTGACTGACCCTCTTGTTAGTAGGTCCAGGGGTCAAGTTCAGCAGCCATATAAAGTAGCACAACTCAAGAGTCTGTATATGGTATTCATGAATAAAGTGGATAGGGTTGTGGAAATACGCCTCTATAAAGAATTTCATTTGCAGAGAAGGTCTGAGTGAACAAAGCTGGTTTAAAGCTGCACTAATGGCTTGTTGTACAATCCCATTGAGCAATGGCAGTTATTGTCCAAAAAATTTCAGCAAACTCCTGAGACTAGGAGTGCAGAGATTTTATCTGAGGGTTCTGTTTATTCATAATGGAAATACTCCGGTTTGGCCCCTCTAAACATAATTGAAGCACATCCACCTCAATCAGAGCAAGGTAATTATTGAAACAACAAGGTATCTAAAGCGTCACTGGGACCAGGGGGATGGAAGGCAATGCGGTGTGTACAGATTAATTAGGACATTTAACTTCATTTTTAATACAACAAAATTAATCCCATAAAAGCAAGCAATCCCAGAGGAGGTGCTCATCAGCCCCTGACGATCTCCCTTAGCCATAATCTATTAAAACTGTGCTTTTATCTCACCTCACCCCTGTCAAATTTTATGGATTTTTTCATAAACACTGCCCATACTTCATAAATGTCTCAATTTTCTAGTCTATTAACATTACTTCAGAAGCAGTTGATAAAAGAGGCAGGCATGCGTGAAATAATGCACCAATAATATGAACTGCTGGAGGCTAGAACAGTGGGACGGCTCTTCAGCGATCGAGACGAAACAATGCAAGGATGCTATCAGCTTGGATAAAAGAACAAACCGTCACTGGCGAGGAGGAGGAGGAGAAGAACAGAGTTGTGGTGCAATTGGTTTGAAGAAAAATAAGCATTCTTTACAGTCTTACTACAGTGTCTACAAAAGCTACAGCTACTCCTGTTTCACCTCTCGTGCATGTATAAGACCGATTTCATCGCTTCAGTTTGCCTACTGTTATGTAGCTACTCTCCTTCCACTATGTTTGTTTAGACCGAGAGGGGGTCTGTGTTTTGACAGTCGAGAAAAGACTGCAGTCAGAAATCGCCTGTATGGGCAACATTTTCTAAAAGCATCGCGCCCATGGTCCTTACTCGTACCTTTGCCTCTGCTCGCCCCACAATAGAGCTCAGCTCTTCACTCGAAGCTGACAAACACGCTTTCAGAGCCTATGAAGTTGTGACTGAGTGGAATGCAGTGGGACGATGCCCTAAGGGATAGAAATTCACACCTGTCCCCACCCCTGGGCCTGGACCCGGACTTTATTACCCTGACCACTAAGATCAAGCACATTGACTCACCTGAGTCAGACTGGGGCTCTGATCCACTCAGACAGAGCGCTGCCTGTGCTATACAACAGCACTGAGGCTGCCACTGCAGTCCTCATCATCCCAGCGTGATTCACAGTAAGGACGTCTGATTGCCCCTCTGTCTCTTCTTGCACAATGGCCAGATGATCCCTGTTGGACAGCTCAGACTTAGTCCTGTGAGTTTACCTGGACAGTGTGTGGACATGGATGCTGTTTCTTCCTTGATTGTGAACAGCATTAAAGGTGAGATCAGCGATTTTTAAGTTAGAACACTTTTTGTAATATTGGGCGAAGTTCTTCTAGCATTTTGGAAGCTTCAATAAATTATCTGCTTAGAGCTAAAACTCCGGTCTCTTTGGCGCCCCAGGACCACTAACATCCAACCAATCAAGGAGGCATCTCTACTTGGCTCTCAATCACGTTGCCTTTTAATCCAGAAAGCTCTTAGACATGTATTTTTGGGGCATGGCTTTGGAGGGGACATGAGAGGAACAGCTGTATTTCTTTGGATTTTGGGTTTCAAAATAGCTAGCCAAAATCACTTACTATACCTTTAATTAGGACGTTTCACTTCATTTTAAATACTAAAAGAAAAATCCCATTGAGGTGTATATGCTTAACCTGTGTGTGAGTGTGTGTGTGTGTGCATGATGGATGCTGGTATGTTTTGTGGTGGGGCAGCGGACTGTGGGGTGAGAGAGGGGTAAATACTTATGCCCCCCTTCCCCACTGTGACCCCACTAGAAGATTAGCCGCAGTGGCAGTAGTCGTTGTGTGGAATCATAGGCCGTGTTAGGTGCATTAGCTGCTGCCACACGCCATCGTTAGGGCTGGTATTAGCTTGTACCAGGCGAGGACACAGGAAGGACCGGATCTGTCAGAGCACATCGCCTGTTCCCGCCGTACACACTTTCATTAATGGGCCTGCCTTGACAACTGAGCCTAATTGCCTCTGAGCAGCTCTTCATGTATTATTGGTGCCTGACTGCCTTGGTTCATGCCTAAACGCCCCCCCCCACACACACACACACACACACACACACACACACACACGCACACAGGAGTGTGTCAGGACAGTGACCATCAGCCACCCAACCCTTGAACCTAACGCATATGATATTTTACCTTCAGCTCTGCTCTCAGGCTTAGGCCCTCTCCACTCCCCCCTCAGTGCTATACTACTCTAAATACTGTTTTCTTCAGTAAAAAGCGTTGGGTCTGAATATAAAAGGACAGATTGATTTGTGCATTTAAAATTTCGAGGCAGTAATGGAGGGTTTAATGTGGATGAATGTGTTTACACTTCCTCTCGGCTGACACGTCTCGGAGGACTGTCAGACAGCGGTAACACACATCTAAAGCGAGCTGCATGGCAGTGCCACAGCAAAACAGGTTCCACCCATCACAGGCCACTGACAAAGGCTCATATTCGGGGTTTCAGGAGACAAGATTTTGTAGCAGCGAGTGCAATTTTAAAGGCGTACATTAACCACAGAAGATTCACATTAAGGATGGGTGGATGGATGGATGGATGGATGGATAGATGGTTGGATGGATGGATGGATGGGTGGGTGGATGGATGGATGGAAGGATGGATGAATGGAAGGATGGAATGATGGATGGATGGATGGATTGGTGGGTGCAAGCACTGTCCAATTTGATCCCAATCTGAAAGAGGAGCCATATGACCATCCTATTACTATGGTAACCAGGGCATCTATTCCTGTATGCCACTGTTTGTGCACTCGCAGAGGCTAAAACTGACAGAACACACGAGCGAGGGAAACACACACGGACAGACAGAGAGAGGCTCGAGTTCAGTGGTGGACAAATAGGGTTAGACTGGAAAGGTTACTCCAGTGAATGGTCAAAACAGGTGGATTGTCCTCCGTAGTGCTTTTGGAATGAGGAAATTTGTCTCGTACAGTTGCCGTTCGACTCGTTTTTATCTTTTCGAATCTATTTTTAGGCCATTTTCTTTGCTCCCTTAAACGCTGTAATCTCACCCTTCCTTTATGTGGCGGCTGACAGTAAGTGCCTTCGGTGAAACATGATCATTGGGTCTTCATGCAACAGTGGCCGAGCATTGCAGTTTTGTTTTAATTTATTAAGGAGATGTTAGTTTTTAATGGCAGTAGCTAAAACTGATGGCTCAATGATATTAACATTTATGTTCCATTTACTTTTGGCCACTCGTGTCGTCATTAATTTCTCATTGAGGGCTTCGTTTGAGTTGTAACTTTGAACCTCGGTCATTCATTTTTCATTATCCATTGTCATTTTAGCCCATTCTACAGATATAAAAGTGTTGTGGATGAATAATAGACAATGTCCCGTTTTAAGGAGCCGAGTTCCTTTGCGAGAGCACCATGTTCAGTTTTACACAGATTTATTATTCATATAAGTGTCTGGCAATAAGAACATCACTGTTGACATTCTGGTGTATGAACTTGAATGTACTGGGCTATATATTCAGCCATTTGTAATAACTGAATAGGTAATTAATGTGTAATTACCCATAAAACACCATTTTGCTGAAAACATAATTTTAATGTTTATACTGGGGAAATATAAATATGGAAAAAATATAAAGATTTTTTTCCCTTCAAATCAGTCTACAAGCCAGCCACAACTTCATGAATGTCCATGAATTTTAAATAGACTCGTAATCCCATTCAGAATTATTGAACGCAAAAAAAGTTGCTGATTTACAAAGCAAAGTAAAAGTCAGCAATACCTGCAAATAATTGGAATTGTGTTCCCTAATATGAAACCAATAGCAATTAAATCATCACCCCAACAACCATATTACTTTTATTTTGAATAAATAGTCATTTGTGCTGTAGTGATTTTATGTATACAAAAACGTTTTTGTAAAGGTTTGGCCAATCTGGAATCTGCCGAGATGGTGTGCCGGCTGCTGCTGCTTCTCTTTCATGCAGTCATACTGCCATCTTTTGAAATATTGCTGAACTGCAAGGTACATCAAGGGGACATCTCTCTCTGTTCTGTACTGTTCTCATCCCTCCCCTTGCATTTACAGATAGTATTGTGCAGGTTGTCCCCATGCTGTGAGCAGTGTGTTCTGGGTAACCTTGGCATGTCCAAGAGGCTGAGTCCTCTATGCTAAATGATTTCCTCATAGTGCTGTAAAGGTCCACTGTCCTGTCTGGCCCTGCTGCTTCCCCTGGGTGTCAGGTTGATGGAAGACAAAGTGGACGTCACTCATGTTGTGGCCATTCTGCATGGACATTTGAATTTCAGCCTTTATGAGAGCCTGAAAAAACCTGGCACTGGCGTTTTTGACATGGTTCCCTTTAGACTCTGGGTTCACATGGACACTAGAGAGAAACAGCATTTTTATTGGAAATTATTTAGATATTTTACACAGAATTATATTGCCACTTATTTATTGCATGTATGCATTTAAAATACTTATTTTTTTAAAGGCAAAAAAAAAAGGACTGGAGATGAGCCAGTGAGGTGGGTACAGCTGGGAGTGAACAAGGGGATGAGCGCTGCTGCTTCAGCATCATTCAGTCAGACAACATGCCCCTCAGCTGAAAGTGCAGAACCCTCCCCACGCTCTTGAATTAGGGAGATTAGCGGCAAAGCGCATAATGCAGGATGATGGAATTTGTCATCATTTGCATTGTCCTGGAAAGATCTGGTTTGATAGAGCGGCGCATTGAGGAGCTTGTCATGTCCCACGGGCAGGTCATAGAGGAATCTTGGCAGAAATGATTTTTGCGATCTGTGCATCAGTCGTAAAAGCCTCACAACCAATTTGTCAAAAAAGCAGAGGTCGAGACAGTTTGATGGCAGCAGGGCGTTTTGCCTTAACACAAAGAGGAAACATGCCCCCATTCTCACTCAGACAAACTGCCTCAGACCTTGTCTTTTTTTATTCCTTTTTGTTGACAAATCACATCATGTATTACATATGGAAAAATATACTGTCATAATTAAGCCAATTATGAATTTTTTTTACATAAAAGGTTTTATGTTAGGCTAAAGCCAATAATATTTCTAAATTAGAAAAATCACACATTTAAGAAAATAAAATGTTGATGGCTATACTGAGATATCCTTCTCGTGGCGAGTGAGACGTGTCTCTTAAGCCCTCTCTCCTTCGTCTGACCTTGCTTATACTACAAACAGCCCATAGTTAGAGGAGAGTAATCAGCATAAAGTTGACAAAAGCCGACATGACAGTGTTACTTATCCAGGCAGGCATCTCTGGAAGTGGGCATGTCGAGGTCAGACAGCCGGGGAAGCTGGGTATTTACAGCTGCATGAAGCGAGCGGAGAAAAGAGTCCAGTGTCATCATAAATGTCCCTGCTTTATCAGACTACCAGCTCGCCTACAATCATACCACACCATCATCTTTGCAAATTTCACTTTTTTATCCATACGCTACGTTTGTAGTTGTTTCATCCGCATAAAAGTGCAGGATATGCTGAACGATGTTTCTCATGGCGGCCATCCTTTGTGCATTTTATGCTGTTATTTATGTCGTCGTTTAACACTGATATTGTGTGACAGTTGAGCATATACAGGTTAGGCTTGCAGGAGAGCACAGGCTACAAAATAAGAGAAGAGAAGAACAAGGGAAGACTTTTAAAGAAAGGCTGGGTTGTTTTTGAGATGCAGGTTTGAAAAGAAGAGTTTGAGCCTTTGCTGAACGTTTTGTTTCCGTTGAAATTAGGTGTCGGAGCATGCAAATTTCCTAAAGGCGTAGCTCACCATGAGCCCATCAAGGATCATCTCCCATCTCTAGATGTGACTCACTTTGAATGCACTAATGCTTGAAGGAATAGAATAGAATAGAATGCTCTTTTATTGTCACATATGCATATACAAGTACAGTACAGTGAAATTGATTCTTCGCATATCCCAGCATGTTGGTAAGCTGGGGTCAGAGCGCAGG
>JAOUQW010000002.1:14486462-14497383 GCA_028565825.1 Olivaichthys viedmensis | reverse complement strand
CAGCTTTTCATTGGTCATTTAGATGTCAACTGCTGTGGGGTAGATGGAGGTTTTTGCCCACATTCCATATATGAAAAGAAAAAAAACACAAGAAGTGGAGATGCATAGATGTTTTTCATTGGACAGCAAAGATAATCTTCTATAACAAGCCCAGATAGTCGAGGCCAAATGAGTACATGAACAGTGAAAATTTGAGGCCTAATATTAGTTCTACGATAACGATTTACCTGAATATTTCTTTATATCCCTCTTAACACTCCTTTTTCCTTTTTTTTTTGCCTTCCCTCTCGTGTCTTTCATTCTGCCCTTAGCATTATAACAGGTTGACATGTTGCCCAACACTGAGCCTCCTGCGTAGCCCTCTTTCTATGTTCTTCTCTCGCAATCCCACCCCTCAGGGCCAGGTCTGATTTTGTACATAGATAACAATAGCATTACCTACTTATGGGAGCACTGGCCTCAAAAAGCAGAAACATTTATTGGTAATGAGTATGATGGAAATGGAATGGAAATGAGTAGTCTTATAATCTAGGTATGCTTTTCCATCAAACCAGAATGAAAGCGAGCCCACACTGCCCGTTACCTTTCTATCCCTTTGATAAGGCAACTGCTGACAACGAGACGTGGCTGTAATAGATGCCAGGCGCTTGTATTTCAAAAGCATGCTGCAGTGGGGCTGTTCCTGAGCTTGTCTCGCTTTGTTTCTCCCAATCCAGCCTCAGCAAAGGAATCATCCTCCAGAGATGGGCCAGGGTTAAAAATATATCCTTGTTAATATTGCATGTTTTGATCAGTTTAAAATGAATGTTAAAATAGTAACACATCAAACATTTATAACCCAGTGATCTGAGAGCTGCCCCGGTCCTAACCGCTAGCGTAGCATCCGGCTATAGTCCACTGGTTTGCTCTTCTCCTCGTATCTCTAGACAGTATATGCATCAGTTGCTGTGCAGCCCAGAGTTACTCTCAGTGTCACCAATAATAAAGCTACTTTTGAACACAAGCTAATTATTAAGACACCTTTATGTGCAACTCACACGGAGAAAAACAGCCAGTGTTTAATTATGACAGATTGCAGGAAATTGGGGAGATAACAATCTCTCAGACAGGCAAAAAATAATAATAAATACAAATTGGTGTATTGGATGATTTTAAAAATGATTTCTGCTTTCATTTTTGGTGTTATTTATTCAAGTGACTATTTCTTTCAATTATGGGCCTCCCCGGCACCCCTTGTTTTAGATGTGAGAAATCTGTATTTATGTATTTATGAACCTTGTGCTCTCTTTCCTACAGGAGTTCAGGGCCTTTGAGCTGTTGCGCAGTGGGCTGGACAGATCTAAATACTTGCTGGTGAAAGAGGCGAAGATCATTGCCATGACCTGCACACACGCTGCTCTCAAACGCCATGACCTTGTGGAGCTCGGCTTTAAGGTACATTTCCAAAAGGCTGATATCAGGTTACAGTTGGACAATTCTGGCATCCCGCATGGATTAATGTTCTCCCTCACCATGACTGATTTCTGTCATTTCGGCCATTTTTAAGGCCGATGTATGGTTTTCAGGATGAAAGGTGTTTTATAGTAAATCGGCGTTCACATAAATCCGCAACAACACCAGCGGCACTCCTATCCTTATATTTATGTTCAGACCCCCGTCCCCCAACCAAAATGCAAAAACTATCCAAGGGGAACCTCCTTTCCTTTCGGAGAACGTTTCAGTCATGAGAATTTGAGTTTTTTCCACTTTAATCCTTAATCACATGTTCCTTTGTTCTAGTATGACAACATCCTGATGGAAGAAGCAGCTCAGATCCTGGAGATTGAAACCTTTATTCCACTCCTACTACAGGTACAACTTTCTTTCATGTTCAGCCTTCAACCTGTCTCACTTCATCACATCCAGCCAGGGATACAGAATTAGCCATAAGTCAACATGGCTGTAAATGAGATTTTCTGTTACCTCTCTCGCGTGATTAGTTTTTCCATGCTAAAATGTTTCTTGATGAATGTACCCTCTGCTAATTTTCCCTGCGTTGCCTCTCGATCATGATTAGATAATCCTTGACCCCTGTCCGCTTACAAAGTCACTGATGAGTCCCAATTAGGAGCTGCTTAGCTTCCTCTTTCTTTATTATCAGAGGCATTCTGTCATCCCTACAAGAACAGACCTCTGTACTCCACTATTGCACGCACTTGCCATAAAGAGCTTAACCAGTTTTTTTAAGGTTACTAAATTGGTCCAGAGCAGTGAATAAACACAGGTGTGCCTTTCATGGGGGTTTGAAATGTGAGTCAGCCTGTAACATCTTTTGCTGCTCAGAAAGTATGATTGTGGATGTGTGGCTGGAGCATGCGGCTACTCTTTGAGGGGGCTATGTTTGATGGAAAGCAGTACGTTTGAAGGCATTAACACTCAAACACACTGCTCGGGGTTGTCACTCCACTCTCCACCAAGCCACCTGTCCCTGCACTGACTGAATGCTTCTGAGACCACAGCTCTTGGTTTAAAGTTGTCCCATTAAAGTAAAATAGCAGGCTAAAAGAGCAGGTAGAGCAAAGCAGTTGTCCAAGGGCGTTTTTTCCTCGACTTTATTCATGGCAGCCTACTGGTCGAAAAGAAATCACAAACCTACAGTGCAGTGCATCTTCAGGACTGAACTAGAGAATCGCCGTGTTAACCTGGTATTAAAAAGGCCTGATCATTTAACGTAGTGTAATTCTACAATTCACATCGGATGCAAAACGTTAAGCAACACTTGGGCGTAACACAAGCAACCCATTGTCCAATCTACACCACTTCCGAATAATTTCAGTTCTCTTTACACTACCATCGAAAATATAGCAGCAACATGCTTTGTTTTCAACTGAATTTGTAATGCCAGTACTTACAACAATGTCAGTTGAACATGGAGGGGTGGGGACAGTCAACGTTGGGCCAGCTGCAATTACAATAAAGTTTATTTAAAAACGTGACGTACGGCAGTGGGACAGTGAAAGAACAGCATATTTGTGTTTATTTTGGTTCCCCATGTTGGTGTAAGACTATCATTAGCGTACAATCGCTGGTCTGCAGCTACAGGTGCACAATCATAACATTGTTCCACCAGAAAGTAACTGTGTGTGTGATTTGAACAGATGTCTGTGGAGTTTTACGGCTCACTTGTCAGCAAGTGAACAAAAATTCTGACTCGGAGCGTAAAATAACGGAGCGGGGCAGATGGGTTGCGTTTGATAAACATGATTTGCGTGCCTCGTGGAGTAGTTGTGGATTGAAACATTGGTAAAAATTGAAGCGTATCTGTTTCGTAAGACGGGCATGAGAAGGACAACTAAAGAATGCTTTAGAAAGGCTTTAGGTGTGAATACATACGAGGCATATGTGGCATTATGAAGACTAAATCTCTTTCAGATTAAGTGTTAATATGCGCTAACGTTCGCCCTTCTCTCCTTGTAACAGAATCCAGAGGATGGCTACAGTCGGCTGAAGCGCTGGATCATGATCGGCGATCATCACCAGCTTCCTCCTGTCATCAAGAACATGGCCTTTCAGAAATACTCCAACATGGAGCAGTCTCTGTTTACACGCTTTGTCCGTTTGGGAGTGCCCACCGTGGATCTGGACGCTCAGGGCAGAGCTCGTGCCAGGTCAGCTTGCTTCTTATTGCCAACGCAAAGGCCCTGTGTTACAGACACTTTCTCCTGATGTAGCTTTAGTATAGCTGCATGCACGTTGTGTAGTTTGTGTTGCCTTATAATGTACATTGTGTTGAGCTTAAATGTTACTGAAACCCAGTGGCTCTCTGTGTATTGCAGTCTGTGTAATCTGTATAACTGGCGCTATAAGCAGCTCGGGAACCTGCCTCATGTTCAAAGTCAGCCTGAGTTTCAGTCACCCAACCCAGGCCTGACCTACGACTTTCAGCTCATCAACGTGGAGGATTTCAACGGAGTTGGGGAATCTGAACCCAACCCCTACTTCTACCAGGTCAGTGTCAGCTTTTGTTGAGCGCCTTGCACATCATCTATCCATCAAACACTGATTTCTATTTGAGTATGACGGCTATGGAGCAAATTTATATGATTCACTTATGATTAATCATTACCCATGTAACAGAATTCTGAAAGCTTATGTGCCTGTGGTTGTCTTGTTCACAAGCCAATCAGTTGGATTGCCCCAATGAGAAACTGCCCTGCCTCATTCTTTTATTTGTGCATCTATGAGCTTGCTGAAAGCTCTACTTGTTCTTAAGTGAAAAGTGGACGTGTGACGTGTGGCATGATCATCGTATAGGTTTGCTCGATTTCTGTTTTCAAGCGTTTTGCGAGAGTTGTTTTTCGTTCCATGTATTGCATACACACATCCACACAGCTGTAAAACCAGGGAGAAGGAGTCACTCGAGGAGCAATAAAGAAGCCATTGTTTGCACAGTCGGTCCCTGCAGCAGTTAAACAAACGTCCATCAGGCCTCCATGGAGCTCTGGCCACAGCAGTGTGCTTCACAAGCCAACAGCTATTCTCATGTACATTAGTTACACCTCATTAGTCAAAGTACTTTTACACTAATGTTTCATCTCACTCACCCTCAATGGCTCTAGATTCTGCACATCACATGCGGTATGAGACTCTCGTATGCTTGTAAATGTCATGGTTTAGACAGGGCTTATGACTCCACTTAACCAACCCTAATGTGAAATATTGATTTTCTCTGTGGCCAGCTAATTGGTGAGTCGGCTTAGTTACAGGGTTGTTAAAGGTTAATGTTATTAGGGTTGGCGCTTATTATTCAGAGAGAGTGAGTTGAAGTAGCCAGTGTGCATGTGCTTTGTGCCTGTGTGTGCAACAAACACGTTGTTGGTTTGCCATTTCACTGGTTCTCGTCTAGCCCTGTTGCATAGATGCCACAAATTTAAACCTATGCTATGAGATTCTCTCTCTCCTCGTTTCATTCTCGGTCCTCACTCAGACTGCACTCAAACTGGGGCTACACTGTTGCCATGGTTACTGGGGTCTCTTCAGTTGCAGCATATTAGATTCCATTTGTATAAGAATAAAAATAAAAAAGCGAGTTGCATGAAAAATGACTGCTTTACTGTGAACACAGTGTTTTTTGTACATATATGAGTTTATGTGTGCATTCTGGAGGTAAATAGGGATTTTGGGATAAACTGCGCTTGTGCACAGAGACAAAATGTCCTTATTGCTCAGCTAGAGACATATTTGAGCTTGACCCCAGTAGTCACTGCAAACTTTGTTGCAAGGTATTAAGGTCTTCTTAATTTGGTGACTGACAACTTATCTCACCTTAATGTACAGAAACACAGTGCAAGACTTTAAAGGGTTTATTGAAACATGGTAATGCTGTCCTTTTCATTTTCATCTGTGTAAAAGCCATCTGGGACAAAGCTTATGTGCATTATAAGCCACTATCTCACTTTAGGGTGAAGAGAATCTCTCTACTGTCTACAGCCATAGTTCGTTTTTAATTGGAACACATGTCCATAGCCCTGAAAATGCCACACCACCACTCACCAATGGCATGCAGAGGGAGGGGGCTGTGGGAGGAGAGGCTTTAGCAAGGGTGGCATGATTCTATAACCTATTTACTGCTAATTCTCTAAAGCTTTCATAGATTATCTCTGTAGTGCTCTTCTTTTATGGTAAACCTGGCCCTTTAGATTGAGTAAATGGGTGTCTGTTTGTCTCAGTGGTGTTTTACAGATCAAAACCGAAGTGATAGTAAAATGTATGTTTGTCTCAGTATCTGTTTCTGACAGTGCAATGAGATGCAAATTCAGAGATGCTGGGCTCTTGCTGCCTCCCGTTTAGATTTTAATCATTCTGAATAAAACGATTCCTATAAACGATTCCTATAGGGCAGTGAAAATAAATAAGTGGTGAAAGAACTGTAGTATCTCCAAACTACCCTGATTCTCCTCTACCACATCCCACATTCAGTTCTAAACTGTACAGAAGTGTACAATTTGCAGTCCATCATAATAAGTGATTATCAGTCACATAGGCTACCCTCAAAAATGTTTCCCTTTTTGGTCAGATTCTGGAAAAAAATTGTTACTGTTAACTTGGCAGTGCACCAGTACAGCTTCTTGATAATCGTACCAGGCAAGCAACATCAAAATACCGAGATAACGTTATCATTTGTAATATGTGTGTTTATGTTCAAATTATTTAAAATGAGTTATGAACCGACGATGAAGCTATTTTTAATGAAGTATTTGATGAAACTATCAGCCTTCCAAAAATAGTGATCACAGCTCGCCTCATTTAAATCCTCTGTATTATCAGGATCATTGCATTGTGAGCAGCTGTTCGCTATTGACAGGCCAGATGATCGTACTAAGAGAGGGAGAAAGAGAGTGAGATTCTCTACCATTGAGAAAGCACATCCATTTAGTAGGCCTTTGTCACTCTTTGTTTTGTCAATGGGAAATGTCTCTATTTTAGTGCATGGTTCAGCAGCAGGTCATTGAGCTTTAGCAGGAACTGCCTCAATTTCCTCACTCACATACTCCTAGCCCACACACGTATATGATTTCTGACGGTGCCCATTCCTATTGATGCCTTTTGTGGGTTTTGATTTAAGTGGTTGTTAACAATATTACAAACTTATGTGATTATTTTAAGACAGGGCATGAAAGACGTTGGGCCTCGGTAAAGCTACAATCGGGGATTTGTAAAGCCACTTTTGTTTACATTTTTGGTACCTTCATCTCTTCACGACCTCACCTCTTTCTTTTTTTTATTTCTAAACTGTTATATCCCATTGTAAGCCACCTTGCTTTTGCCATTAGCTACAGTCAATAAAAAATGTGATTGGGATTCTTTGCTGTATGAGCGGTATGTGACAGGTAGGAAGTCAAAATGCCATGACCAACTTCCTTTCTTCAACAATGGCATCGTGCTTCTGATTGTCACAAGACAAGTTACTTTGACTCTTGACTAAGATGAACTTCTATATCCAAAGCTCTGCAAATTTCAGTTTAAAATTGTATGTTTGTGTTGTGGTTTAATATCGATTTGTGGATGCATAATGCAGAAGAACCCGGGGTAATGAGTTGTATGTAATATATGTGTGTTGTTTCTATGTGCGTGTGTAGAACCTTGCTGAGGCAGAATACTCAGTGGCTCTGTACATGTACATGCGACTGTTGGGTTACCCAGCAGAGCGCATCAGCATCCTCACCACCTACAATGGCCAGAAGCACTTAATCCGGGATGTCATTAACCAGCGGTGCGCCAAAAACCCCTTCTTTGGCCAGCCCAGCAAAGTAAGCACAAATTCTCAAGTACTGCCTTTTTTCAGCTTGAATCCTTATACAAGTTGCATGCATGCACTAGTTAACATGTGTTTTTGTCTTTAGTGAAACGGAAGAACAAAATGTCTCTTAAACCGTTATACCGATTTAGGCCTAAATCTATTTTCTCATGATTGAGTTAGAGAGAACCCAGAGTTCGGTATTTGTCTACATATCTTTTTGAATTAGATTAGGTGTATGTGTGTGTGTGTGTGTGTGTGAGAGTGAGAGAGAAAGAGGAAGCGCAAATGGCTCTGTCCGATATCACATTTGCCATGTGCTCTTAATTACACTGTCACACACACACACACACACACCTACGCTAAAACGCCTGAATGCTAGTGCAAGAGGAGGAGCTTTCTGAGTTGACAGACAGCCTGATTGACAGGCATGTAGAGACACCTTCTTGTCCTGATTATTTGGATGTCATTTATTTTTTACTCCCATTTCCAAAGTCTGGGACATCACACTTTACTGACCTCACCGTTAAATAACTGCACGACTGCACAACTACCAAATGCTATTAATTTTGCTAGAATTTACTTGTTAACTAGTTGGCTAAATTACTCTGACCAGCATAATGTACGTATGCTGAAAACAACCAGAAAGGCAGTGACTTGCTAAACCAGCACCAGACCAGCACAAACCAATCAAAACCCGCTAAGACCAACATCAAACACCGTGGTGGTCTAAATCAAACATGGCAGACAACAGCCAAGGACAACTTAATGTGATAGCTAAAAAACAAAAAACAAACAGACAAAAAAAATATGTGAATGAAGGTGTGGCTGAGAAGACGGAGTCAGCATCACTTGTACATCTTCAAGTCAAGTGGGCTTTTATTGTCATTCCTCCATATAGCTTGTACACACTGGAATGAAATGTCATTTCTACAGGACTATGGTGCAACACGCAACGATACAGCAGCACGCTATACAGGACTACATAAGGTGCAAATACACGACAGTGAGGACGAGTGCAAATATACACTATACAATAAATACACAGAACAATAAATATACAGGACAATAAATACACAGAGCAATGCACGCTAACCAGACAGGACAATAGACCATGGTCTAGCAGTACCATAAAGCTAGAACCCTGTTGGAGAGGATTTATATAAGACTAGCCCCCATTCATTTGGATCAAACTAGGGGTGTGGTGAAACACCAGCATGGCGGTATACCATGATAAAGAAATCTGAAATAGTTATACTGCTAACATTATATTATACCAGTGTATATGGTATAGCATTAAAAAAAAAAACATTTTCAGGTGCAGCATGTCACTTGTATGAATAGCCTACTTTTTAATAAACAAACATACCAGACGAAAATAAAAGCAAACTGTATTTCTAAATTGCTTTGAAGAATGGCTGAAGGCTAAGAGTGATCCTCCTGACAAGCCAGTTTGAATAAATATTCTAGTAGTTTCTCTCACCAATTAAGACATAGTTTACCAAAGCTTATATATACCAAGATAGATACCATGATATACTGAAAACGTAATATACTAAAAATAGTGATATTGGGTTACTGCTCCACCACTGGGTCAAGCACATTCCAGCATGAAAATAGGTTTGAGTGCTGACTGATGTTAGTCATAGGAGAACAATGCTGATGATGTCATTGGAACAAGTCATAGCTGTGTCACTTGACAGACATACACACACACACAAACGCACAAGCATGTTTTACCCTTGAAACATACAGTACATACCGCTACCATACTAAGAATAAAAGCATCACTGTCCTATTGGGGGGGAAAATAATAAAAAATTTATCCTGACGCTGTGTGTGTACATTTGATTGCACTTCAGCTGATGTAATCTAAGAAACCTTCTAAAAATGATCTTTGCATTTCCTGTTACATTGGAATGAACACACCCACACACACACACACACACACACACACACACAAAAACACACCCCCTATGTAAACTCATCCACATCCACTGAAACAAAGCCAAAGCTGGCTCTCCAACAATCAATGGTCTCATTAAGACTTACATAAAGTTCCAATCAATGGACCAAATCATCCTAAATGGAACTTTTAGCTAGCCCACTCCACCAACCCCGTTCACACCACCACTTTATTACACAGTAATATTTTCGAGACTCATTTACCACTCAGGACCGTTTTGTCCTTATTTTATCTATATACCCTATATGCTGATATACCATCATACTGTATGCTTTTACTAATTGTGGTTTATATTCATATTTGCACAGTTTGCTCAGCATTGAACTGTTCTGGTGTAGTTACCGACAGTGTGTTAGTGTGTACTCTGTAGATAAATACTGTCTAGTGTATTTAGTTAATTGTATTTTGCTGCACTGGAACAGTAGTTTTGCACACTGATTTTGTCTCACACTTGTTGTACTATTTGCACTTTATGTAGTGTATTGTCCTGCACCATTGTCCTAGAGACATGAGATTTCATGTATATGTATATGTGGATGGGATATCAATTCAAACTGACTTGACTTTATAGAGGTCCGGGCAGGACACAGCACAATGTTTTAGTAGTAAGCTTGACAGGCGATCCATCGTGATAAATTAGATGAAAACAAAAAAACAGCAGTATGGCAGTCTGCTTATTTAGTGAAGCGGACTGACCTGTGGTTACAGATAAGCAGATAACCATCTATCTTAAATGTGTTTTGTCCAACTCTGTCCACTGGCTATTTACATGTGTTTAGAACGTAGATAAGAAGAGATATGGACACTTGACCCCACCCAAATGAAATTTTCTAAAATAATCTGAAACTTTTTCATGTTCTATATTTCAGCCTGTTATTTTTTACCAAATATAGAGGAAAATAGGATGAAAGGGCAGGGTAACCAAGATGATGAAGAAAAAATACATGTGTGAAGGAGCATAGAGGAAGAACAAGGAGGGGAAAGAGGAAGAGCAAGTAGGGAAAAACAAGAAAGGGGTTAAAGGGGAGAGGAAGGAAAACGAAAAGGACGAAGAGAAGAAAAAGGCGACACTAATATATAAATAAGCAGAAAAATCTGAAAAAAATAATGGTGGGGAATAGGGGTTGAGCTTAAAAATATTTATAAAATGGAATGGTATGAAATATTCATGCTCTGATAACCCTGAAACTCAATATCACAGTTTTTGATATATCTAAACATCTGCTCACAACTACTGACACAGCAGTGAAAATATTTTTGCGATGTTGTCATATATTGCTATATAGAATGACTTTATTGGCATAACTATTTCCAATTTCCACAGCATACCATCGCAACCATGCACTACAACAATGCCCGTCACTTCTTCTAACATTTATCCCTGCTGGGTAAAAATATGTCCTACATACCTTTCTTGCCTAATTTGGAGTTGTTCAAGATCAATCTGATATTTTTTATAGTTAATCTCTATCTACCGCATCTATAGCACATGTGCAATAACCATAAGCAATCATTTCGACACGCTTCCTTTAGTGTGAAAAAAATGGAATGGAAAGTTTACTCGAAACTCACTTGTAAACTCTTAGGGCCCCCAAGCTGCTTATCAAGTTCAAGTTCAAGTTCAAGTAGGTTTTTATTGTCATTCCTCCATATACCTCGTATACATTGAAATGAAATGT
>JAOUQW010000002.1:14472399-14486362 GCA_028565825.1 Olivaichthys viedmensis | reverse complement strand
AAAAGCAAGTACCATAAGAACATAAATATAGAAAAAATACAATAAAAATATAAAATATTGGGGGGGGGGGGGGTTGGAAGTGGGTTTTGGAGTTTGGAATTTTTAAAAGTCTCTGGTGCGGACAACCTTATGTAAGAGAGAAGAAAACACTATTCTACTGCTGTGGGGGCAATAACAGCAAAAACACAATGACTTTAATCAACTTTAATTGAGACTGTGGAATGGACAAGAGCAATTTGCTTGCGAACCGAGGATGCCTAGAAGTGGAATGGAGACTGCAGAGGTCAGAAGTAAAAAATGGACATACATGCAGTGCTTTAAAAACCTAAAATCAGTCCTGTACTTAACAGGTAACCAGTGAAGGAGACAAGTATAAGGAAGATTGCCCCGCTTTCTAGTGCCAGGAAATGCAGGTTTATTTGTCTGGGTGAAGGGGAGAGAAGGAGGGTAGCGAGGAGAATGAACAGCAGAAATGTCACTTGGCCTTCAGAGGGAAACCACAACTCATTTACATATACATGCAGGCTTTGACTGTGAAGAAATATGTATAAGTAGATGACTTACAGCTACTTACCATTGGGAGGAATGTTTATTTTAAACCTTCACCATGACCACTCAAGCTCTTTAACTTCGTTAAGAGGCCTTTTGACCTAAAATTGCATTAATGCAAACTGGTCTTGGCTGAATTAGATCAACACTGAAGTCTTTGTGAAAACGATGCAGTTTGTATTCACAGTAAAGCCGGAAGTCACAGCAGGGTTGTAGGGTGGACCTTCATCAGCAGTAGAGAGATGAGATCAATCCTGCTTCATCTCCCTCTGGACTCCTCTCACTGCTTCAGAACTCAGCCACACACACATAACCGTCTCAGCTGCATGCACACACACACATGGACAGCCTGCGATATGGTAGGGATGAAGCTTCTAGAGCAGGGAATAGAAGAGGAACAGAGACGCAGCCTCTCAATGGAGGAACAACATAGTGAGAGGGCTTTGTTCTTTTTTCCGCTGTAGTGTCCTGCATCAGAATTTGCTAAAATGGGACATTTAATGATTCTGATTTAAGTTTGCACATCATAAATTGGGCAGGCAAAAGCAGTCTGTGTCGCTGCTGGAGACCCGCCAATAAATGTTTCACTTCAGTGACCATCTGCTGAGAGGCATCGCCCACTCTGGTCCCAGGCCGAGGGTGCTAATGAGAGGGAGCAGCCTGTATTATCAGTCGGTTCTGCTGTCATGGACACCTCCAGGAGCACCTTTATTAATCAGCAGGTTCTGATTAAGCTGAGGCGCTGTTGTACTGCACCTTGGCCCATCATGCTGATGTCATGAACATGTGCTGGGATAGGCTTAGGTTTAGGGTTAATCATGATCCCTTGCACCATATATTCCCTTTAGCAGAATACAAGACACACAGTGGTGAAGAACTTCCTGAAGACTAATAATAAAACGCCCTGCCATGCTGCACCAGCTGGAGAAAAAGTGGGGCAAAACATTTTGGCATATCTAGTCCATCATGTTTCTGAAGGCTGGTCCTCAGGGGTAGGGTATGGCTGCCTGAGCCAAGCTCTACGGCTGATGGTTCAGAGAAGCGGGGCATCTGAGGCAACCTTTGGAGAAGGAACTTTGGAGGAGTGCCTGAAATGTCCTGTCTAAACCTACAGATCTCACTGCCTCCTGCTATTGTAAAGCGGCATATTGTTGCTCCCGGTGCTGCACCTGTTCTGTGTAGCAACAGAGAGCTGTAAATAGATGGCCCTCTCTTTTTTTTTTATTCCTCCCCCACCCTTGTTTATTTTTTCCTCTTCCTTTGTCCACCAAAAGGGCCAAGCAGTGGCTTGTTCAAGGCTGAGATTTATTTAAAGGTGTTGGCCATTTGTCAGGGAGCACTTTAGTGGAGTCTCATTTGTCTGTTTATCATGCCCTGATCAGACAGAGGCAGCCACCACTACTGCACTCTGATAACCCTACACTGATTTTATCAGTCTGCAGCAGCGCATCTCTCTCCGCTCACAGTTTTTTTGTGTGTGTGTGAGTGTGAGTGCAACTATAAGAGAGAATCCAGAATCCTTGCAGCATTACTGTGCAGAGTTGAGGTTTAATTAAAGGAGGATTAGATTACCTGCCTGTATGGTAGTTCCCTTAAGCATGCAAATCCAATCTTCTATGTGTTTTCCCCCTAACTTCTCTAACCAAAAAAAATAAAAATGCAAGAACCAGTGTTGAAAAAAAACGGTGTATGAAAACTCAGGTGAGGTAAATACCCGTCTAAGCTTCCCGACTGTCTCCTTTCATGTCAACGTGTCTTAAAATGATAACCACAAAGCTGCAAGCCCCAGCCATTTTTGGAAAAGCACATGGTTTTAAACATTTCAAGTAAATCCTATTGAACAAGTGAAAAAACCCAGGCAGGCGAGTACAGCACAGCCTGTATTGAAAAACTGGGATGTTCTTTTGTAGGTGACAACAGTGGACAGATTCCAGGGTCAGCAGAATGACTACATCATCCTCTCACTGGTGCGCACCAAAGCCGTAGGACACTTGAGGTAAGCATTTTGCTTTTGCACGCAATTGCTGAGTTTTAATGCTGTCAAGCGGCCCCACCCACCCCCCATCCATCATGAACAGAAAGATTTTGATTCTCCTTACGCTCTCTCGCTCTCTCTCTCTCTCTCGTTGAGCCCCATGCAGCGTCAGAAGTGTTATGGAGAGGGATAATATGAACATAATGACTGCAGTGAAACCCAAACACATGATGCCTGTAGTGTTTTGTCAAAATGAAGCTCATGTATTAGACTTGATGATTGTAGTGAAATATCGAACAAAGCAACAAAGCAAGGCTCCATGATCAAAGCCCTGGCTCTAAATGCTTTTTATTATAAGTTTTAAGTGTATGTGTGTGTGTGTGTGTGTGTGTGTGTCTGTGTACACGCACAGCACAGTTAATGAAGAAAGAAAAGCCTTTTTATTTCTAGTCAGCCATGTTAGACTAATGACTCGTATTGTAATGTGATGCATATTTAATAAACAGCTAAAGTCTGCTACAATGTTTTTCCAGTGGAAGAATTAGTGCTGTGTCTTCTGATGTATAGGAGCTTGTTTACTGAGAGAGGCTCGGCACAGCACGCTGAACCTGCAGTCTGGAAATTGAGTTTTAGCCTGATGAATAAGTTATGGCTTTGGATCTGTGCTCTGCTAGCTTAATGTCCTTAAAAGCACTATAAGACCTTTTCCGAAACATGTCGAACTGAACTAAAACCCTACACCGTCACTTCTCTAACATGCTTGCCTCTGTGATGTTTGGTGGACAGCATGAGATTTGATTACTGCGATTTGTTTTTGTTTTTTGTTTTTCTGTAGTTTGTCCCTGTTTGTGACAGCAAATCTATCCCTCTCCTCTCCTCTTTCTCTCACACACAATAATATTGCCCTTTCTCCAAATAGCCGCACTACTGTTTGTGTGTCTTATGTTGTGCGTGTGTGGGTGTACCCAAGTATTTGCATATGTGTGGCTGTGGGAGGGGATGCAGAAGGCAGGCCAGTGCAGAACTGGAGCGGATGATGCTGAAGAAAAGACCGGAGTGTGATGATAAAAGGGTTAAAATCTGAACTCATTGCGGCACAAAGTGCAGCCGCCTTATCAGCCTTTTTCTAAATGAAGCAGATTGGTTTCGTTAATGGGGCTGTCCATGGGCACTGACACGCCAGCCTGTAAAACATCATTTATTAAGCATGCTCTTATCTTTGAGAAAGGCTGACTACCCCCGACTGTGGGGGGGGGGGAAATCAAGTCCTTCTAATCCTTTAATTGTCTGTCTTGTTTGTCTTTTCTCTCTTCCCTCCTCACTACCATTCCTGGCTTGTGCCTTTTTCCTTTGTCTCGGCCATCTTTCACTTGTGTGTGCAGAGATGTGCGGCGTTTAGTGGTAGCTATGTCCAGAGCCAGGCTGGGCCTGTATATCTTTGCTCGGGTCTCCCTGTTCCAGAACTGCTTTGAGCTGACGCCTGCCTTCAACCAGCTGACCGCGCGGTCGCTGCAACTGCACATTCGACCTCAAGAATACTACAGCACAGTGAGCGAACACACACACGCACATGCACATGTATAAAGATTAACAATGACAATGGTTCCGACAAGTTGTTCAAGACCAGTTAATAAAGGCACCACTTGGCAGTGTAACCCAAGAAGAATTACCCTCACGCTGAACTTAAACATATTCATTCTTTATTCAGCCCTGCCTTTTAGCACATGTGTAATATCTGATGAGAGGTGTAGCCTAAAAATATAGCCTCCCAAAAAGGTCAAAAGGTGAGGGCCACTGTTGTAACAGCGGTCGGGTGTGAGACGGTCACTGCCTGGTCAGTGTGAGCACATAGCAGTGTGGGTGGAGGTCTGACAGCCCCTGTGCTTCTGCACACACACACTAAAAAGCAGCAGCCTGCTTACTTTTCCCAGTTTTGTTTAGTTGGCCAATTCAAACAGACCTCTAGCGCAATAACGCACCAAACACTAATTACTCCTACATACCAATAATTTTTGCATTCTTATTTGCATTTAAAATGCATTTAAAGAAATGTGCACGCTGTTTTTCTGTACCTCCTATAGTGAAATGTCTAAATTCATGAATTATTGATTTATTCATGAATGCACTTTAGTGGCCTCCAAACATGGATGTAATTGTGTTTTTAGATTGTGGTGCTGAATAAGGGGCAGTACAATTCCATGGACACTTTTCATTCTTACAAAATATTCATTTATTTTCCTGTGCAGGTCAAGTGAATGCCCTAGTGAGCTTACCCTCCTGCAGTGTGATGTGCATGAATAGATAGACACATGGTGTTAAAATGTATACAACACAGGGAACACTTGGAAATTAATTTCTTTAGGAAAAATGAAGTAAAAACTTACTCCCTGTATCTGTCTCTCCTTACAGACTGAGGAGCGCTCGAACAAGCCCGATCAGGTAGTACAGAACATGCCTGAGATAGCCAACCTGGTCTACAATATGTACATGCATATGATCCAGAGCACCCAGCAGTACAGACAGGTAAGGTTACTTTCTTCTTTCCTTTTCCAACCACTCTATTATTCATCACAAAGCAGAAAAAGCTTGGGTTTTTTTTAGTCCTTTTTAATGTTGAAAGTTTAATAACGCTGGAAATAGATCAGTAAAAGCATCATGTAAAAGAATCGTTTTAGTTTCGCATGCTGAAACTTAAGCCATGAGTGCAATGTTTTGGATGGGGATAAATTGCTGCTAATGAAGGCCTGCTGTGTTGAAGTGTGGAGAAAGCTCTAGCTCTTACCCCCCCAACTGCTCTCAAACTCCCACGCATGAGCAAAATGTCAGTTTTACACCTATTGTTCTTTTCCCCACATCAAAAGTGCACTGCCAATGAGCCACATCAGTCTACAATAGTGTCTACACTCACCCACTCACTCATTTAGGGTGGTGGGGTCTAGGGCTGTCAAAGTTCCTTTAAAATTGCGTTTGAATTTCAGTTACTTAAAAATTTTAGTATTTATCTTTGAATATTAATAAGCCTGTAATCTCATTCTGCCACAGACAGAATGAACATTGGCAGTCGTGAGATACACTTTGCATTTGTATCGCATAAAGGCAAAGAAAATCACAAGAAGGCAATATCATATAGATAAAAAATAAAAATAAATTATTTAC
Organism: Olivaichthys viedmensis; assembly: GCA_028565825.1. NCBI lineage: Eukaryota > Metazoa > Chordata > Actinopteri > Siluriformes > Diplomystidae > Olivaichthys > Olivaichthys viedmensis. The sequence continues at coordinate 14,480,682 of JAOUQW010000002.1, read as the reverse complement.
TTTTAAATTCCAGCCCCTTCAGCACACAGTTAAGCCAAATCCCAAATGGCTTCCTATTCACTATATATGCTTACTACATAGTGTACAACATAATGGCATTGTAAACTCTATGTAGTGCACTATATGCCGAATAGAACACCATTTGAGATTCAGCCACAAATAAGTGCATGTTTAGAAATGAAATTTTATTTGCAGTAGACTAGAGTATATTTATCCATATTAAATTTGTTTCCGCATAGTGATGTATTTGTTTCTCTTTGCCTTGGTGCAGCAGCAGCAGCAGATTCTACCACCCCCTCGGCAGGTGACAGCAGTGGAGGAGTCTGACGTGAATATGAATGACGAAGAAAAGCAAGAGGACAGTCAGCCCAAAGGAGAGGGCCAGGAAGCCCAGACTAGAGATAAGGCTGAGGAGGAAGAGTCTGAGGTGAAGATGGAGCATGAGTCTGATGTTAAAGAGCAGCACACAGAGGAGCATGCTAAAATGCCTGAACACCCAGGCAGAGACAGTGACAGCGGGGACAGTGAGGAGGAGGAGGAGCCCTAAAGCCAATCCACCCACACACACGCACACACACCACACTTCTCTTTGGCCAGGGTCCACTGCACCATCCACCAGGATGTGATTAGTTTTTATTTTTCCCCTTTTGGATTTGGTTTCTGCTGATGACTGTTGAGAAATTTGCCTTTTGTAAGAGAAAGTTTTGTAACAAATGATGCATCTTTTGTAATAAAATGAAAGTTCAAACTACAGTCAATTGTGTCCTTTTTAAAAGAGAAAAAAAAAAAACACAGCCTATGTCGGTCATTATGAGACGAGCAGAATTTAGGCACTTTAAAGTTCCACATATTTTTCCCAATGTGTTATATTTCAGAATTCTCATACATGCACTTTTATCAAACCTACTTCTCTTTATAAACTTCCAGCATGGGCGTATACTTGTCACTTTTTGTGTTGTAAATGCGATTATGTATGAACGTGTGCATTGTGCAACTTCCTCTAAAAAATGTTGTTCTCCATAATAAAGTACATTTCGCTCTTCACTCCTCCCCAAGTGCATGTTCACTGCTTGCTAGAAATTAGCGTTAACCAGAAGGAATGTGTTGCTGTGTTCACTTAGACAGAGCCTGTTTAAAAGCAGGAACTGGAAGACTGAGATTAATCTTCAACATACAGGGAGATCTTTCCTCCAAAGACAAGGAATTTTAAAATCCTGTTTGGGAAAGAACCTTTAACTCAACCCAAGAAGGATCTTCAAAGAGGTGTGTGTTGTTTCTCTTTTCTTGAACTCTGCCTCTGTTTCATTCTCCTAAAAGTGTTAGTCATGTACCCTGGGTTAGAATGTAGTCAAATATTTATATCCTGCTAGTTTATTACACAAGGTTTACTAAGGCTTGTTTATCATAAAGTGCATCCATGGATATAGTTTTCAATGTTTTATTTTGTTTTTTTTATGTGGTTTGGTGTTTTATTAATTCACTGATTTACTTTATATATGAATTCTGACTTCCACAGTTGCTTTTGGTCTTTTGCTTTCTTTTCTTTTGGGGGGTGGGGTGTTTACCAGTGCACATCACGGAGCACAAGATAACCTCGAGATTATGGGCTATTCCATGACTTCAGCTGACATGTCAGCTGATAACCACATGCAGTTTCTCAATTAAGCAGGGCTACTCGCCACAAATCGTTGTGCTTTGGACAGATGCTGTCTTTTTTGGATGATTTTTTTTCAGCAAAACACAACCAAGACTGCACCACCCTCAGGGAATGCTGAGGCACAATTTGATTATGAACACTGCATGCACTGTATAATTTTAGGACAAATTTTAGGCAGCAGTGACTGTTATATTAATAACCCAGCCAAGCTATGGGGATATATCTGTGTCATTCTTATTCTCTCCGCATCTTGTATGTTCTGTTTGTGACAGACAATACCATTGAGCACTCCAAAAACTATATTTAATGCATCTTTCTATTTGAAAGCCATTGTGCAAGTGTGTGGCGTTGCCCAACTAGCAACAATACAACATCCTTAGCAGGGGCATTGAAGGAACGTGTAGGACTTTTGTAACTGTAAGAGCACAGTTTCTATTACAAATTCAACCAGATTATCCAGCAGTATGATGACTGTATTCTGGGCTCTTGTAATCTGAGCAGCTTAATCACCTGCAAAGTTGCCTAGGAGAAGTGTGATTACATTCCTCACAGTGTTAGTCCATTTTACCTGACTTACCCAGGCCCCTGGCAAGTGTTTGTTATGCAGGGTATAAACTCCATGGCCCATGTCCACTGCAGCAGTAGCTGATTGTCCAGTGAGTTAGCCTTCTGGTTGACACCTGCTTTGCCTGCAGTTTAGGTTTCAACAAGTCAGCAGACAACACACATTACCACAGTCTAACTCCCTTTACTCTCCTTTTCCACTCCGAGAGACACACTTTATAGGTTTTAGGGTTAAGGAGAAAAGCAGTTTGAACAAATTGGCTGGGTAGAAACACTTTCAACTTCAACACAATTGAAAATTCAACATTTCTACAATTTGCCCAAGGACGGAAAACAACGAGTACCTCTAGGACTTATTCACCCAAACAATGCAGTCTTCAGATGTTGGCATGCAGGCTAGAGTGCCATGAAAAACAAAGGATGATCACTATGAATACTCTTACATAAAAATTAAATAAAAAGTCCCACACAGAAACAATGCCTTCTCTGAACCGAACAATTCAGACTATCCATTTGGCAAGGAAAGTTTGGAATTTTCAGTTTTGCTGTTGCCTTATGCAACCTTTTAATGCTTGGTTGAAAATGTCTAGTGAATTGCATGGAATTCAAGTATCCATGGAATTGTAATATCCTATAAGTGCACAGTGTCAAGGAAATGTAAGACAACCATGGTTACATGTATGATTACAACACACACATCTATCACTTCATTATGTCAGTAATAGCAAATATATCTTTCTGAAACAGTACATAATTGAAGGTGATATTTATTTATTTATATATATAAAAATCAAAACACTCTGCTTTCTGTTATTTAGGATGGCAGGCTCCTGTTTTTGCTGTTTTTGGGCAATCGTCTGGCTGATCGTGCTACTAGTAATTGGTTGGCCCCTCAGTATCTTCCTTGGGGGGCTGTATGGCCTCGTCGCCCCCCTCACCGCCTGCCTCGGCCTCGACCGCCTCACAGATCTCCTGATGGAAGGTGCCAACCTGGGCAGGACGTGCGCCCAGAACATGAGACATGGCAAGCCCCTGTGTTGAGGACCTAGCATTCTTACTCACCTCAGAGAAATCCCCATAAAGAGTTTTTTTATTAGAAGTGTTTAAAGGCTAAGAAAATGTATATTAAACTGTGATGAATTATAACTATAGGATTTATAATTATAAGATTTATTGCTGAATTTGCACTTGTCCTGCAATTAACTAGATTATTTACTTTTTGTACACTGCTATGTTTGTGCATTGTGTGAATTGATACTCGTTCTTTAATCTGAACAACCAGCTACATGGTTTTGAGAATGTCAGGTAGCTTTGCTGATATTTGTTAGGCTAGAATGCAATCAGCAAATACCACTAATTTAATCAAATTAATAAAAAATCAGGTCCTTCGTGATTGTTTGATTGTTCTTGCCTAAATGTGCAGTAAATAAAAGCATACTTAGATTTAAGCCCCTTAGAAATCTGTTAAAAAAAAAAAAAAAAAATCTTATCTTAGAATCTTCTCTGGTGAATAATGTGAAAGTAGATTCTAAAGAGATGAGATATTTTAGATTATTATATAAGAATAATTTATCATTTTAAGCCATTTTGTGGCTGCACTCACAGGTTAAAACTAGAACCTTTGGGGGAACCCTTAAAGGTTAGGTCTATATGTAGAAACCTAAAACACTGTTTCCCTATCAGAGAGGGTTCAAGTAGAACCCCTTTAGGAAGCCAAGAACCCATAACTATCCAAATAACCCTTGAGGATCTTTATTTTCTAAGAGTGTAGTCCCTGTCGACATACAGTTTAGTACAAGATCGGTGTCCAGATAACCAACCGTATTTACACTTACTGCAGTATTACTTTTTTATGTCTCAGTGTTTACTGACATTGATTGTTAACCCTAACTACTAGAAAGTTAACTCATGATACCAAATTGAAATTAGGTGAAATATTTTGTTCTCATAAAGGTTTTTGGCAAACATCAGTCTTCAAAAAAGTGTAATTTTTCATCTTTCAGAGAATTCCAATTCAAAAGAAGTAGCAAAGGTGGAAACTTGCCTCTGCTCAGGAACTCTAACTCTAAGCATTCTTATGATGGAAGGCTTGTTATTGCAAATGTATGATATTTTTCTGTCCCAGAATGAAGGGAATCTCCATGTTATAAGACACTGCTTGCATATATAAGTATTCTTGGTGTTACTTACTTTACTCTTGTTGGAGACACTATGGAATGGCGTGAAGCTTCGCTCTGCTCACTCCCACCCCCTGGAGGCCGAGGGTAGAAGACAGCCAAGTGAGACAGCATCAGGATCTCGGTGGAGATTTAACATCACAACAGCCGTTACTTTCCCAGCCATTGATCCGAAAGAGTCCTAAATACACTCCATCCCTAATTGATTACAAGACTGATAAAGTTTCCTAATAATGCTTTTGCATGTGTAGCATATAAATAAGTAAATATGTTAATTTTGGAAACAAATTTAAGGTTTAATATATGATGGGCATACCCTAGTGTGGTTATTTCTATGGTTAAAGTTGTTTCAACACTTTTTAACTAAAGCAAAAAAGGTTTATGTATTACTGTGACAGACACATTGCTATGTCATCTATTTTAAGAACATTTAGAGCTTTTTAGCTTCCAAATCCCCATTCCGACTTATCCAGGATATCCTTGAATAGTAAGCAACAAAGATAAGGACAGCCGGGCGTTTGTAGATTATACCATTCAAATTTGATTCATGCATATTTCATGATCATTCCAAAGAGCTGTTTAACCTCATTTTCTCACTATTGATGGATGTACCGAGTGACAATAATTCTTTCAAGTGGAACAGTAGGCCCTAATCCTTGAGGAAAATATACAGCTGTTTCACAAAACGTCAAAAGCAATATTTATGGGACTGCCCATAAATGACACCTAGTTAGTTTGAATGTGTTCAGGCACAAATCTCTTCAAAAAGCTCGGAGTAAAGAAGGCTGTACTGGGCAAAATCACCAGAGTTTAGTTTCAGGTTTGTTCTTGGTTTTTTTTGTGGGTTTATTTTCCATTTCCCTGACTGTAAAGCAGGGCTGGCAGTGGGCAGGGCGGTGCAGAGAGGGCACAGCGGGACATGTGTGACATGGCCTGAGATTGGGCCTAGGCTGGAAATATTCCATTTCAGTGTGAGATCAAGGGTGGAAACAGGTCCGCCTGTCTTGCTGTGCTAATATGTGGGGGACTCGCAGAGAGGATATGGAATGCACAGCATCCAATTAACCCCATACTGCTTTTCTAATTTGGCCCTCACACACTGGCCAGGGAGCGGACCCTCGTGTACTGCTGGCTCAGGGAATCTCAGGACTGACAGCAGCTCAGCAGCAAAGAGGAGTGTAAGTACATGCGTGAGTCACCACACTGACTTCGAATGGGATTCACTTCCTGTCTACATGTGTGTAAATAATGATGGTGTGTTCTCACCTACAGTATTAATTCCCCAGAATCCTTTACAGCTTTAATATGTGTCAAGCTCAACATATCAATATGACAAGTGATCTTAGTTCATCATTGTGTTTCTATGAATGGTCCAATGAATGAAAATGGCACACATCTCTGCTCTGCAGTTATAGTTTCATAATGTATTTATTTAATACGCTCTTGACATATGTTACATAAGTGGATGTGAAACTTTAAGCATGTACAGTGTTTGACCCTTCCCTGCATTGAGCCCTGAAGAAACCCCATATGCCAGGACATATGATAACATTGTTCTGTAACTAACTGTGCATGTATGATTTATAGTCATATATAAATGGCTGTGATCAGAACATAGTGATATGTGTCCTCTGTATGCTTTCACCTAGAAGCGGCAATGTTTTCTTGCCATGGCACTATGGCACAAAGGAAGTAACATAGCTATAGCGTCCTAAAAATAATATACATTTTAAATAAATAAATAAGGAAACAGGATAAAGATATAAAATAAAACAGTTTCAAATAACTCTTAGGAGAAAAGGTTCTTCAAGGGTTCTTTGGATTGTTAATGGTTATTTGCTTCCTAAAGGGGTTCTAGCCTGCTCTGATAGGTAAACACTCTGTTGTAGGATTCAACATAGAACTTTTAAGGGTTCCCCCAGAGGGACATACCATTGAACGATTTAGAGTTCTAGATTTAACCTTTATTTCTAAGAGTGTGTCTTTATTTGTAAATGTTCTCTTTCTCATGCTATTACCGATCATCAGTACTCATTCACATAAATAAGAACCCCTCAGCAAACACTGCAGTTTCACACAGTTCATGTTCATAATGTCGGGATGATAGTTTAACAGTATGGCACAAAGGCACAAAAACAAAAACAAATTACATTTAGAAAGAGAGTCAGAACTAAAAGAGATATAATTCCTAAATTCAAGGCAGAGGAAGAGCCAGCTGAAAGAGTAATCGCTGAATGAGAGGTCAACCTTGAGGAAAATGATCTTCCCAGCTTGTCAGAAGCACCAATGGCCATGGAATATAAAGACACTGTTAATAGTGAGGAGGCTCATATGTTCATAAGCCTCAGGCCACGCATTGGCTTAATGTTGCCCTGGCTACATCAATATCAATGTATACAACATACTACAGAAATAGGTGTTCCTTTCTAGGAATTTCTTTTGTCTATTATAAACAAGTTTTATACAGAAAAAAAGCATACCAGAACTATATAGCTTCAAGCAGAAAGATTCAACTGTACAATCACAATGATGGTGGCCCCCTAAAGATCATTACAACTACTAACCTGAAATTTAAGTAAATCTAAGTAAAGCAAATGAAGGGTCTGGAAAATAGTCCAATATCAATTACTAATTATAAAGCCCTGGACATTTTGCAAGCCTAAAAGTAGGTTAATGGCATGATAAGACAACAGGCTGAGCACCTTCTGTTGCAGTAAGATGTTGTCTTAGACCACACAAGCAGATGGGGTTAACACAACCTGCCATAAACGAGGCACGAAGTGTCAGAGACTGCCCGTCTCTTCCCGTTCCCATCCCATTCATGGTGTCACACACCTTCCGATGGCACAAACATCGACCAAATAAGGAGAACCGGCCAAGCAGCGCGTCCCACTGCCTGGTATAAAGAGGAGCCTTCCCATTCCTGCACATAGCCCCTCTGCTCCAGCTGATCGGGTGAGTGCGCATGCGCCGTGAGCCGTGCTCGCAGGACTAATGCGCTTAATGAGCCTCTCAGTGCATTTGCGCGATTAACGCGAACCCGAGTGCGCTTTTCTTAACTTCTTAACAACTAACAAACTACAAGAACCAAATAAGAAAAATGGCTGCTTGAACCTCAAAAACTAACACAAATGATGCAAAGTAGAATTAGTAACTTACTGACACAATAAATGTTGTTAGAAAAAATAATAGGACATAAGCAGAAATTCTTTACCGCGTTATTGCGTAATTGTTCAGTTCTTTATTCTTTAGCCATTAGCTGGAATCACGTTTGAATATTAGTTTAACCAGTTTAATGTTTTTCTGACTGTGTAAGATTGTCCAACATGTGTGATGACGAGGAGCCTCCGGCCTGGTGAAAGGCGGCTTCGCCGGAGATGACGCACCAAGAGCGGTTTTCCCGTCAATCGTCGGTCGCCTACGTCACCAGGTATGTTTTATTTATTTATTTGTTTGTTTGTTTGTTTGTTTGTTTGTTTGTCTTTCATATTTATACGACTTGTTCCTAGCTAAAACATTTACGGGCTCTAATCAGTCTTAAATGCTTATCTTACAACTTCAAGTTTTTAATATTCCAAAGAATATTAGAAATGCAAGCCTTATTAGTGTTTAAAATCCATACTTGTTTAGAATGGTCTAAACTTATTTTATTGGGTCTCAATTGTTATTGTTAATTGTTATTATCACTATTTTAGTCATTTACTTTTCTATATAAATACAATTGATCATTATACAGTCAAGCCGGAAAGTCTGCACACCCTTTCACCTTCACCACGTTTCATTACATTACAGACTTATTCTACAGTAAATTGAGTTCATTTTTTGCCTCAAACATCTACACACAATAGCCCATAATGACAAAGTGAAAGCAGGTTTTTAGACATT
>JAOUQW010000002.1:14448509-14463362 GCA_028565825.1 Olivaichthys viedmensis | reverse complement strand
TTTTGTAATTCAGTGTGATCTTTGCCACTACTAGGACCCTTTGGCACAGCACTGTGGCGCACACACACACACACACACACATGCACGTGAACACCGGCATGCAACGCTTGTGAGACTGAAATTAGATTCGCATACATGCATGAACCAAAACCATCTCTCTCGCTCTCTCTCACGCACACACACACACACACGCACGCACGCACGCACACAAAGATGTTGGGTTAGATGAATTTTGATCGCCAATCTTTACTCTAAGTGAGGAAAGCGCCAGAGGATCAGCAATGAAATGCAAATGTAATATCGGCTGGATTTTCGCCTCTCTATTCTTCATTACTGCAGCCACGCAAATCCTCTTTGAGTGCTGAGCTGGAAAACCATATCGAAACAAACACCCTCTAAGTGATCATTATGACCCAAAAACATTAAAGAAGACTTCTGCAAGTGTAGGATGCCACAATGTCTTCGTTTATTATCCAAAAGTATTTAAGGAGGAATATAATATCATCATGCCTGGGACCCAGTAACTGACAGTCACGTCCAGATCTTTTCTACAATATCATTTCATATTTTGGAGAATAAATACAATTCTTTTTTTAAATTGTATACTGTTTTTTTCATTACTTTATTAATTTCTGATTTCCTTTAAAATAATTCTCTACACAACTGTAAATGTGGATACTTGTTTAGTTTACTAGGATACCAGCTGCTCTGTGTAGCTACTTTGAAAACTAGAAAGATGAAGAGCTCTACCACTAGCCAACACTGAAATCCAATGCAACTAGAGATGCTTACATATGGGAGCACATAACACTGCATAATTGAGAGATCTAGTTACACAGAACCATGTTATTAAGACATTACACTGAAACTAATGTCAAGCAGGCAGCCCCCAGTTAGATTGCTTGTGCTCCAGAGCCTGACAAAATGCATTTAAATCAATTACTTATTTTGATACCATCTATAATTTGTTGCTTGCTTGTGCTGCCAGTCTCCCCCCCTCTCTCTACCCCCTCCCCTCTCTCTCTCTCTTTCTGTGTGTTATTCCAGTTGGCAGATGGGGCGGACACCCCTGGCTGGCTAGCCAATTGTTCTTGATAAATGTATATGCTACGCACCATTGGGCAGCCAATAAAAATCGCCGGACGACAAACCTTAATCAGCAGCAAAGGTGCTCCCTGTCTGACAGGATTAGGGCCAACCCAGCGGATTTGGGAGGTGGGTGTGGGTGTGTGTGTGTGTGTGTGTGGTGGGGAGGTCGACACAGCACACCAGGGAGATTTAATTATCCACCAGTACAGCACTGACAGTCATAGAGAGGTTGCAGTATAATCAACACCAGACACACGCAGGAGGGAACCAGTATAAGCAGCACACAAACAGACTGAACAGACTGAACAGACTGGGCTTTCCACATCCATTTCTTGATTGATATGATCTGGACACGAATTTCAAGTGCCGCATTTCTTGATAGAGGTTTCCATTTTTTACACTGAAATATGACACTGTTTTTTTGTACTCTTTTTGAACAATAGATTTGCCTCTCTCGCGCTCGTCAATTTATGTAAGGCACCCTAGTGTAAATTGCTTGGTTTTGTTTTTTTCACTAGCTAACTGATTAAATCACACTTCCCAGATGGGGCTCTCGGATTTTGATCTGACATATTCTCACTCTCACTCTGGTGTGGGTGTGGGTGTGCTGTAAATAAAACAATCCTTGTCTTGGAGCTAAGAGGAATATCTGCTAGGTTGATGCAACCTAGCAACACAATGTGAAACATCAAGCTGCATTAAAACTTCAAGTTTTAATTAGAGGACATACTGTATCTGCTTAAAATAGAGGACATATTTATATTTGTGGCTTCATCACCAACTCATATTGTCAGAAGAGGCCTTAATACTGTAGGCTTCTTTAAATTTACGTAGATTGATCAAGATATTTCTAATTAAGCCAATGTACACTACAAAGGAAATGCACCTTAGTATGATCTAATGTATAAGATCTGTATCACCTGATTTATATTCACAGAGCCCCAAAATCAAAGGACCACATTGCGGTTTTAAATATTAAAAATCCAGATTCAATTCACAAACATGTCAATAAATCAGTACCAAGTGAAGACCAGATGCATTTTTAAATGAGTACTGTTTACATAATACATTGACTCAATCGCATGTTAACTACTTATAATAGTGAAGTGTAGGAACCAGGCACCGGTGGTGAAAATAGAGGAGACGTAGAAGACCTAGCAGTTTTTTTTCCAGTCATTATTAGGTCAACACTCGTGCTGTGAAAATGCAGTACAAAGAGGGCATAAAACACTAACACTCAGATGAGGGCACTTGGATAGAGGCTGGTTTGGGAATTTTCTCATAATTCATGTGTCCTGACTGGATGCAAGCTGGTCCCTTTCCAAAAAGTATTTTTTTGAGTCACATGATGGGAAGGGACAGCTGCAGAGCAAGAACTGCCAAAGCAGAGTGGGGATGCTTTGCAAATTTTTGCAAATTTATTGTCACACACTTCTTATATTTATATATTTATACTTATATAACACTCCTTACTCATGAACAGTGTAATGACTTGCCAGGTCATTACTGGAGATGGATTACCTCTGCTCCATGTGAAATATGGCTACAGTCTGCCCTGACTTCATAATTAATCTCCAAGGACATCATGGACACACAGTGTCAATCAATGCCAGGCACCGAGGGACAGGGCTAAGAATTGGAGTCCTTTGAACCCAAATGCAGCTGTCTCACCATAGCCATATGTCTGCCACAGTCCCAGCATTCCAAGATGGGGGCTGGGGAAAATCAGTAATGCTGTAAGGCGTCTTACACCCTTCAATAAGTATTTGATACAGTACTCGAGCGCGGATCCAGTAGGACAGAATAAGGCTTCCTCTTATCTCCTCTCATGTATTGGATTCCATTTTAACATGTGATTCATCTGCCATCAGTCCACCCATCCCCATCACATGGCCTCTACACAATATATGAGGAAAGCATTTATGCAGAAGGGTGATCAATTGGCTCTGCCCTATAGGACCGCCATACTCTATTCCAACTCAGTAATTGTGGTATACAGGAATGCCAGCTATTCTCTGATTGCCTCAGCCAGGCCACTCTTTTTAATTATGTTTTTCTTCCACACAAAGATTAATCCTGGCCTGCCCAGCTTTTCTCTGGGGAAACGTTACACATTTGTGGTAGCCTGCAAGGGCTGGAGCTGCAAAAAAAAATAAAAAATCAACCTCCTTTCCCTTCATCATTCTCTCTTACTCTCTTTTTCTCAGACTTTTAGATCTACAAAGACCAAAATTATAAAGACAAACAATTTTTTTTTTAATCAGGTAAACAGTAAGGTGCAGTACCTGACCATTTTAATTGCTTTATAATTATTTGCAAGTAACAAAAAGCACAATTTAACAATGCAACAATGAAATAGTATCTTAACTACACATAACCATATACATCATCTTTATTTTTCATTGTCTTTATTCCAGAGAACACAAGAATATTTAAAAGGCTGCCGAAAAAAAAAAAGATGAAACACATTCAAGATTCAATAAAACAGTTATAACAGAATGACAGAGAAAGAGAGAAAGGGAGATACTGGAAAGAATAGCAATAGGGGAGAAAAGAAAAGGGTTAGCTTCAGGCATCACAAAATCATAAAGATGATATCATGCATAAGTCAGTATAATTCATGTCTAAGTCTTTACTTATACAACCCAAGTTGAGATGAAATCATATATACGTCTCGCAAGGTCGCAAACATGATATTATCTTTGCCATCTTCACGGTGACCTCAGCAGTAAAGGATTACAAAATGGTACACATTCTTTCCCCTCCTTGCAATGGAAAGCTAAAAGATGTTCCCTGTGTTATATAAGCCATGAATGTTTGCTGCAGGGAAGGAATAGAACTTACAAAGCATAAAAGCCTGTCTAGTGTTCAAATGCATTATTAAAAGTATCCAGCAAAGTACCAGGTCTGGTCTGATAGATTCCAGACACAACTCTTGCCTGAGAAGACCCATGTTAGTAAATTTATACTTATTTGTAGAAACATCATTTTTTTAAAAATCATCAAAATGAATACTTTGAGTCTTCTTCTGGTCGAGATTTGGCATAATCATGAACATTCATACATCAAGTTCACCTCTTTTGATCGCAGCATACATGCAGAAACCATGCATTTTTTGAACTTGTAGCATTCCTATAATGCACCATGTTGACCAGCTAGGCCCCTGTCTTTTGTTTTTTTCCTGAGTGATGGAGTCTTTCTCTGGCTGTCTCTTTCTCCTTGACCACACAGCACAGGGGCTTTGGGAACTTCTGCCACAGAGCTGACTGCTCACTGTCAACTTTTCCCCTGCATCATCTGATTCAGAGCAAAAACCCAAATGCATTCACCACAGCACTGGGACTTCACATTCACAAATTCACTTCATATGCCTTTGCTTGGTATCATGGATGTGGTATTAACATTCAGGACAAAAATCAGAAGCAGAGACATTGCGAGTCATATTGCTCAGAGGTGAGTACTCAATGAAACTTGCTTACATATCTTGAGAGAGAGATTGGTATTTGTGGTTTTTAATGGCTGTACATACAGACATCCTCTGACCCGTGTGGATTCTTACTATCCCTCAGCATTTGCCAGACTGCTTCAAGAGAAAAAAAACGTTGAGGGTGGTACTATAACAACTGTATGGTGAAATGTGTTATTTCCTCCACATTATCACACTCAGAAGGATCAGGTGTAAAGGCAGGCTGTAAAACTCTTTACTACTTAACAGCTGCTTATGCCTCTTAAAGCTCACCATTTTTAATACCTCCTTGATTGACATGTATGAGAGGAATAAAGATTGTAATTTGTTTTCTAGATGGTATTGTTCTGTCTTTATTGGCTAATGATACCACATACTATATAGAGGGACCATAGTGTAAAAAAATGACAAATGTTTAAATGACACCAAAGTTCAATGTTATTTTATTCGTCCAACAAAGTTTTAATAATTAAAAGGATAGAAATGCGATAAACACTGTCTAAAAAACAGCGCCCAATCTGAGAGCTTCCTGGGTGGGCGTGGCCTTATATACTAATGAGCATACTTGATTGTCATCCCTCTGTCTAAGATTCCTAACCTGCTATATCACTCAGGCAAAACTAAACAAAACGGCACAAAAGTGGAGAACTGGGATTGTACGAGTTATAGCATATCACAGTAGATTACTTTTGCTAGGGTAGCTTTCACTCACTAGGTTGGTCAGACAAAAAAAAAAAAAAGAACCTCTCAATCAGGAACCCATAATTTTGATAAAAGCTATATGGGCAGGACAAACGACATCAGCTTTGTGATTGGTGAGGGTAAAGCTTATGCTTTTCCATATTTAGGACTGCCCACTATACATCAAAAGGGGAGAGATTCTGGCAACATATGGTACATGTACACAAAAAAGTCACCAGTTATTTATACTTTACTACATATTATGTGCCCACAAGATCAATTTTAACCTAATTCTAAAGCAATCATGGATTTAGGTTTCCTGGCGTTTTAAGACATGTTTGTACAGGGCAAAATAGAAAAAAGAGAGAAAAAAGAAGCACAGGAAAAGTATGAAAAGGTGTTCAGGAAAAGGTCCATGCCCCATAAGGGATTTTTTTTGTCACATGCAATCTGCATTGGATGGGGGTGATTGCTGGGTTGGACAGGAGATAAATGTGATGGGAGTATGTATAAGATTTATTTATTTTTTTATCAGAAAAGTCCATTAGCTGACTTAAGGCTATGTGAGTTTGCACTCACAGAGTTGCAGTGACAGCCATCCGGTAAGACATCAACCTCCGAGGAAAGGGACTGTGTTCTTTTCATCACATCTCAGAGGAGCCTCCTTTATGCTTTATGTCTCTCCAATTCCCTCCATCTTCATCAAAAGCGAGCTCAGCTATGAAATGTGGCTTTCTTCTCCATTGTGCGACAATAATACCACTACACCCCCCCAGCAGACCTCTCGCCTCTCAGGTGAACAGGAAGCACAGAGACAAAATCAGATGGCTAGACTGCAAAACTCAGGAGCATTAATATTCAAAAAATGGTAAACTCTGACCATGGCACAATGCCACAGCATTAATGTGATGAGGGAACAGATGCCCAGAACATGAGGAGAAATGTCTTTTTTTTTTTTTTTTGCTTCACTGAAAAGTGCTGGGTTTGCTGGGTTTAACCATGTTATTAATGTAAATATTCCCAAAACAAGAATCAATTGCCATCTGAAATCAGCAGTAAAGTGGTAATAGCATATGGTCATAGTAAGAGCTGAATGTATGAAATATAATCACATAATTGTGTCTTTATAACTAGAACATTTACCTGGACTGATCCTCTATATACAATACAGCTGCAACCCTGTATATTCAGAGCTTTTCCAGTGAGCCGAACTCTTGACCCCGCCCACACTGCAGAAGAAATTTTGCGCAGGCTAAATGTGCTCCTGCATAAAATTAAAGCAAATGAGCATATATCCATTTTTTGTTTGCACGCTGCAGGCCTTAGCTGTCTTTTTCCATCAGCAAACAGTTTATTTATTTTGCTGAACTCATATTCATGCTAAAATCTCTGTACAAGTGTGGAGACAACCAAGACAATGGACTTCAGTTTGCTTCATGGCCTGAATAATGCCTTTAAAGGCATATGAAGACATATCCACTATTATCATCTTTCCCTAATGCCACACTTGGCATGCTCTACAGCACGAGCCTCATTGAACTTAATTTAAGACTGCTTTTCAAGCTCACGCTGCCCATGGCAATTAAACCACAAAAATTAGGGTAAAGAATTTAATGAAGAGTTTTGTAATTAACACATCAGCGCAGCATGTCTTGTGAATTTTCATGAACCATAAAAAAAATATATCCCCTAGAAATGGGAACAGTAGATATTCAATTAAATGGACTTCATGAATAATTCTGTCTACATGCGTCTAGCTCATGGGAAAGCATATCTCCAGGGAAATTAAACACACCTAGATCACTGCAAAATCCCTAATATTAATTCATTTCCACCAGACTGTCCACTCAGTAAATTACAAAAAAGAAGGGAGAAAATCTAAAATAATCCTGAAAGCCTGCATAATTCAATAGGAGAGCCACACTCTAATGCAGCAAAACAAATGCAAAAAAGAGACAAAAAGAAATGTGTGAGGACACTAATAAACAGAAAGATGCTGTCTTAGGACATGGACTGAACAATGTGGTGGTAAGCTAAGACAGATGCCATCCCACAGTGTATAGTATCTGCAACTCTGGCAGCCATGTAGCTAATAAATCTCCTGACCAAGCACGCAGAAACAGTGGAAACTGGCAGTGAAAGCTACTAAATATGTGGCTAAATGTTAGTGATACTAGTGTCTCCCCAAAGTGTATGTATAAATGATCCATGACCTATTAAATGTTTGGGGGGAAACAAATAAATTTATTTTGTCGGTTTGCAGACAAATTGAAGACTGACCAGAAAAAAAGAAAAAAAAAACATCACATGTAAATATTAGTGATCTAAAGTCAATGATAATAATGTAAATTACATTTTATCATTTGATTTCTTCAATTGTTTGTCCTCAACTTTAATTTGGCATTTGAACAAATTTTAACAAAGCAGAAAGGAATGATTCATAAGTTACAGTGTGTGAAAGTGAACCAAAATAACAGAACCATGACAGACATGGTGGAGTCTATTTGAGATTACTTAACAGCTCAACAACTTAATTTGAGCCATGTGTGTGCTATAAATTCAGCATGCAGTTTGCACAATTCTAACTAGTGGCTTTAAGCTTCCTTGCTTTTTAAATCTACATTAGTCTTGCTGTAACGCACGACACGGAAGTCCCAGGTAGGATCCAATTGCAGAGATTTATTAAACAAAGGGATATTCAGGGTCGTAGTCGTAGAACAGGTAAAACAATCAAAAACCAGTAAATCAGTCCAAGAGGCAAACAAATCTAAAGGGTAAGGCCAAAGACAGTAAGCAGAAGACAGACCTAAGTCATAACCAGGTATCATAACACAAAGGCCGCTCAGAAATGCAAATCACAGGGAAATGAAAACCGGTGTTTATAAACACTGGGGCTAATGAGGAAGTATAGAGTGTCAGGTGAGTCCAATGAGTGTTCAAGTCCTGCAGCAGCGTAGGGTCGAGGATGTCCACAGCCGGGACCCATGATCGCTCCTCTGGACCATACCCTTCCCAATCGACCAGGTACTGCAGCAGGCACCTCGGCACCGGGGGTCCAGCAGGGCATGGACGGTGTAGGCCGGCTGACCCTCAATCTCAAGAGGCGGAGGGGGCTCCTCATCAGTTCTCCCAACCTGGGTGCAAGAATGACAGGGTTTTAGAAGGGACACATTAAAGGTGGGATTGATACGGTAACCAGCAGGCAAATTGCAATCTATATGAAACTGGAGTAATCTGACGGACAATGGGGAAAGGATCAATAAATTGGGGACTTAGCTTTTGGGATGATAGATAGAGTCTCAGGTTCCTTGTGGAGAGCCAAACCCTCTACTCTGGTAGGAAGGCGGAGCGGGCTGGCGTCGCCTATCCGCTTGGATCTTTTATTTGACGAATGTCCCTTTGGAGGCAAATGTGAGCAGCAGCCCAGGTCTTTTCACGTCGCTGTATCCAGGCATCGACATCCGGCACGTCCATGGGCTCTCCCAACCAGGGGAAAAGGGGAGACTGAAAGCCAAGGATACAATGAAAAGGGGTGAGTCCAGTGGAGGCAGAGATCAGGGAGTTTTGGGCGTACTCGGCCTAGGGGAGGAAGTGACTCCAATCATCCTGGGAGGCGTTGCAGTATGAGCGTATGAACCTGCCAATTTCCTGATTTAGCCGCTCGACCTCTCCATTGGCCTGTGGGTGGTAGCCCGAGGTTGGACTCACGTCGATGTTGAGCACCCTACAAAAGACCTGCCAGATGTGTGAGGTGAATTGAGAACCCTTGTTCATCACAACGTCCTCTGGTAGTCCATACTGCTGGAATACGTGCTCAAAGACCAGGGTAGCTTTGGCAGCAGGAGGCGCCTGCATGCTTTAGAGAAGCGGTCAATGATGACCAGGATGGTCGTGTGACCTTGGGATGGTGGCAGGTCAGTGATGAAGTCCATGGCAATGTGGGACCAAGGTCGTTGGGGGATCGGCAATGGTCCCAGAAGGCCTGCCGGTAGTTGTCAGACTTGGATTGAGTTTGGTGAACACCCTGGCTCCCCGCAGAAGCTCTATGGTCGCTGGGATGCAACAGTGGAAAACGGTTCTTCACCGGGATGGCATTGAGGCCCCTGTAGTCAATGCATGGCCGAAGTCCCCCTCCCTCATTCTCCACGAAGAAAAAACTGGCTGCCGCCGGCGAGGTGGAAGGGCGTATGATCCCCTGTTTCAGTGCCTCCTCGACATATTCCTTCATGGACATTTTTTGGGGGCTTGAGAGGGGATAAAGGCGGCCATGAGGAGGCATGGCACCTGGGAGGAGGTCAATGGCACAGTCCCCCTTACAATGCGGTGGCCCGCTGTTTGCTGAACACCTCAGTGAGGTCTGCGTACTAGGAAGGGATAGCCACCTGGACAGAAGCGTGGGACTTTCTACCATGGTGGTACGGCAGGGTAATTGGACACAGTGTTTGAGGCAGTACGGGCTCCATCGCACGATCTCTCCCCTGCTCCACGTGATAACAGGGTTGTGGATGACCAACCACGGGTATCCCAGGATAACGTACTCCTCACAGGAAAGGATGAAGAGCAGGGACAGGTGTTCCTCGTGACATAGTCCTATCTGGAGAGTTATCAGTGTATCGTATCGCTCGGGTGGAGCGATGAAAGTAGCGACTGAAGCCACGGCAGTATTACCTGATGGAGCGGGGAGGCACGTTGTTCCGCACCAGGGAGATTTTCTGCCGGCGGTTGGTAATATCCCTGCATTAGCTGAAACATCTCCAGTCGCATCTCCTGGCAAGCCAGGTGCGCCAGGCGTGCCTCAAGCTCTGCTGGATTCATAATCTGGCAAAGTCTGAGTGTTCAATATTCGGGTGATGGGGACCTCTGGTGTCGTGGAGCTGAAGTGTCCAGGGTGACAGTGTCAGGACTGATTGTGACACTTGTAGCTCCATTGCCAAATTAAAGAAGCAAACTTTTGACACCAAACATGTCTTGGCTGATCAACATCATCTGGGGTAAGAAATAAAAATGTGTAGTTTATTTTTTGACAAACTATCCTTTTAAGGTCAGGTAACTAGGCAGGTCCTTCCATTACAGAAATCACTGCCTCTTTTCTTTCCAAATATCTCTTGCAAAGTTTTGAGGTATGTTTGGAATTGTTGGAAGTCTAACTTGTTTATACCTCTTGATGTCACAGCAACCGGTAGCTATCAACCAATCTTTTTACATCCTCCCATTAATATCCATAATATGACACTGTTTCAGTTATCTTCCTCAAGATAAAATGAGTGGTACTGCCCTGTGACAAATGTTAGGATGCCATACTAGCGCATCCCCTCCCATCTTCTCCTTTAATGTCATTCTGCTATGATAGTTTATATATTTATTACCTTTTAAATTAAACTAAGAAAAATAGTACAGCTTGATTCCATGTGACATTCAGCGTAAACACATTTATGGGTGTGTCACCTAATGTGGTCCTATAAATACTTTTGAATCTGTAACAAATTTCACCATTCAGAATGAAGTGAATGTGTGCTTACTTCTAATATATTCTGTAAAACAAAATGATAGCAATTTAAGGAATCTAACAGGACATTTGTTTCTGGAAAGCTTTTTTTATGTATTGAGTCAGGCAGGTAGTGTAGGGCAGAATTTGAACTTGAATAGATGAGTCATGCAGTATGGTACAGTCATGCGTATATATGATTCATATAGAGAATAAGTAAAGATGCAGAGGGGCGTGGTAGCAGCTTTTACATGCAGCGGATTCTGCGGCAGAGTGCTGGATGTACCTGAAATGACTGCGGCACAGACTCCTGTGGAGAGACTCCACCTCAGCTCTGCTCATCTGGGCTTCAGTGGGAGTCTGGCTGCCTTTCATACTGCAGAAAGCAATGTTTTAGGAGAAGAGAGGGGAGGCGAGAGGTTTACAATAAGTAACGGGTAAAAGAATAAAAGTATAGCCTGTGAAGGAAAAGGAAAATAACTATAGAGAAGTGGAGGAGAATGGATTCATTGTAATAGAGCACATATTCCCTGCATATACTGCTATGCCGTTTCCAGCTGGATCACTTTATCATCTGCAGAATCTCACTTTTCCACACTCATCTCATCGCTCTAATTTTGTACTGCAGGAACGCCCCTCTACCCTCCTCCTCCCCACGCCTCAGTCCTGTGTCTCAGTAACTGCAGTAGAGCTTTCTATCAGCGCCTCCTCCAAACAGGAGCTTTGCATCAACACACAAAGGAAAAGACCTTACAAAAGTTGTCAATGCCCGTGTTGGGTGCTAACGTAGAAACGGCGCACAAGGTATCACACACAGTCCTGAGTCACCAGCTCCATTATCATCCGACATTCATTTAAACTTCTTTTTCTCATTTCCCTTTTTTATACACTAGCAAGATCTAATTGTTAGAGGTCTAATTGATATCCGATACAAATATAATAATATAATATAATAAAGAGCCATACAATTTATTTTTCATTGATTAAACCATTGGCTAGTTTCATTTAGGCCAAATAACTGCAATTAAAATTCAATACAAGGAGTCTACTGGGGTTTTTAAACATTTATTGTGAAACAGAAACTCATCCTCTTGGTTTCATGGCCCAGGGGGAAATCCACAGAAAAAGAGACTGTTCTTTATTCTGTGTCGACTCCTGGGATTACGCCCGAGTATTGAATTCCGATTGCTCTGTTTTGGCTAGCATTCCTTCATTTTTCCTGCTTGAAATACATGGCCCATTTATCTCAGCCCAATTATTGAAGCCTCAGTGAGCATGGGTGATGGATAGAGCTTTGTTTTAGCCCCACCACTGCTGACACACAATTCTCCCAGTGGTTTACCCACCCATTAGCCACTCAAATCACCATTGTTTACGAGCACTGGCCATCTCTCTAACTGTCACTATAATGTTCAGTGTGATAAACACAGAAACAGATCTGATGGAGCCAAGTGTGTGTGGTGAACGTGGGTGTGTGGGATTGCAAGCCAACTAGCCCTTGTTAGTTTGTTAGAATGAAAACTGTAACACTTCTTATAATTCAGTTTATATCCACTCAGGCTTTATATGGTGCAAAATACGTTCTATATTTACTGTACATTAGAAAACTAATCTGTGAATAAAAGTCACAGGCCCCTCCTAGCACATGATGACCCAATCCTGAATTCTGTTCCACTACTAAATATTCTCTACTCTGCATAGATCCAGGCTTTTCATAAAAAATTAATTTCTTGAAAATCAGAGAATTTATATTAATCTTATTACAAGTGTGTTTTTCAAGTGATCCATGCTGACCCGGAAAGCAAATGAGTAATGGCCCACACTTATCACTTTACCTCGCCCACATACCATCGTGAAATGACAGTGAACTCATCCGAATCTGACTGCCAGTACACAGTCCCAATTTAGCCTTGATGAAAGCATATCTCAAAGCAGAGTTTACAGCTGGGTCACCTTCAGCCCAAAATTGAAATGCCACACAAGCATTGGTGGCATTTAGTCCATATTTGTCCCAGATTGCAAAAGTCTTTACAATTTTTAAATATGGTTGCTTACAATTGGGCCACAATGCACTTGCCATTGCCATAACTGGTTCTTATGTGCAATCCTCTGCTATCTGGGGACTCTATCCGGCACAGTCAATTTGCTGAGCCAGAATGGCCAAATTTTTCATTTGAAAGTAGACATTTGATTGAGTCCATGGTGTTGATCACTGATGGGGAGGCTGAGTGTAGCTCTGGGGTAGGGCTCGTCTCCAAGCTGAGATTGATACACTTTGATGGTCCCTCTCCTCACTGCACAAGTGCCAGGACCACGCTGAGCCTCACATGCCCTTAGCCATGTCTGTCAATCTCAAACTGTTTGCATCTCACACGCATGCAGATGGTCACTGTGGCAACATGACGCTGTTATTGAGGAGCCTATGCTAGGGATACATCGTTTTCATCGTGGCTCTTAATTACTCTATAGATGTATACAGCAAGGGCCCAGTATTACACTAGTGTCCAATTTAATCCATCAGTGGAAAATCTAATCTGAGAGTATTAGATCATCAATATATATCCACTATAAGAGAGCATGACAACATGCTTTCTCATGACAGGAAAAAGCCCATGCAAATCCATCTTACATAAGTGAGCACTTGTAGAGAAAACATTGCCTTTTCAATGTCTAATGGTTGAAGACACTGGAGGAATTTGTTCTGAGGTCGCCAATTGCAATGAGCAATTCTATACATTTATAGACAAACTGAAGAACACTAGAGAGTGTAATGACCTTTTTTATCATCATACAGTGAAAACTGAGTTCCAATGACCAGTGTGCAGTCTTTTAATGAGCTCAACCGCCCCCATCTCCTCAATGTCACCTTGGGATGATCATTGGCTTAATAAGACCCATTGACATCCAGGAAAAAATGGCAGAATGAAATGCACACTATGTGGATATACACACATAATTAAGCATTCCACACATTTACACAGAACCTTGTGCTCAACCATACCACACATGATTAAAGAAATGTGTGTGTGTATTTGTGTGAGGAGAAAGTGGGGATATGACCAATTGGTCTAAGGGGCTTAAGCAGGGTACTTTACAGCCAGACTCTATTTTCTGCTGGGCTAAAAATAGACACAAAGCCTTTGCAGTGGTTAATCTCTGCTATGATTAGTATGGCGTTAAATCAGATTCACCAGAACCTAAACCTGAATTCATGGTTCTTAAAAGAAAACATGCATGATTTGATGTTACTGAAAATTTTCACTGCAAAGATAGAAATTCAGGTCTTGAAAATTCAGGTTAAAAAGATTTAAGCAGTAGACAATCTGGCACCATATATTCACTTGCTTGTAAAAAACCCCAAAAACATCCAGAGTACTTAGAAAGAGTAAAAAAAACATCTAATCAAACACTACTCAATTAATACTTATCTTGCACCGGAAACTCTTATGCATTCTCCTTCTATACTTAGCTATGGAATCTGTCCGTCAAACCTCCTCTCTCCAAGAAACATTTCACATCTGACAAACAGATATGAAAAAAGAGAAATTTTATGCAAGAAAAGAGAAAAAAATCCACACACTCAAATGTTATCTGGTTTGTCAAAATATCCAAATAGATAATTTTTCATTTATGATAGGTTGCTTTAACTTGTGTTTGTGTTTCCTTATGCACATTATTGACAGTTTTACTTAGCATTCCCTAGCTAGCATTAACCTTGTATACATTTACCAACACTATTCAATCAGTGTAGTTCGGTATTTATAATTTCTCCTGTTGATCATGCTCAACCATTGTTCATGGTGTCAGTATCACATTAGTGAGCTGTTGTCTGAGGTAATTTGACTCCCTCCCCAAAATGCAATTTCACAGAAGGGGCAGGAATGCAATTTTTCCCCGGCCTGACTGTCCAGCCTCAACCTGTACATGGAGAACAAGACACTACTGTAATTTGGATTGTAATTTTTGGTAACACTTTACTGTAGGGCAGTGTTCAGAAGGCTATACAACACCTACATAAGCCCTTCATGACACCTGACATAAACCGACAAACATTGATAAACTCTTATTCCAATAGGCGTCAGTTGTCATAAAGGCTGCTTTTGTCAACTTTGATGTCAAGTTGACATAACAC
>JAOUQW010000002.1:14433644-14446098 GCA_028565825.1 Olivaichthys viedmensis | reverse complement strand
ACTGTAGAATAAGTCTGTAATGTAATGAAACGTGGAGAAGGTGAAAGGGGTGTGCAGACTTTCAGGCTTGACTGTATTTAAAACAAATATAATGTAAATTGTATTTACATAATAGTGGATATTTGTTTGATAATTTATTTTAAATATTATTTAGGGGTGCCAATAACTACATATTTTTTGAGAGAAAATATTATTATTTAAGAAAGTTCTTAGGAAAATTATTTTTGTTGGATGAAAGGTAAGTAGTTTCTCCAGTTGTTTGAGTGGAAAATTTGATTAATTATGTGTGCACAATTAAAGAAATCTAACACCCTAAAAGGTTCTTCAGTTTGTCCCTATAGGGGAACCCTTAAATGTTCCATGTAGAGCCCTACAACAGAGGGTTTTTCTTTATTGTTGCCCATTCTCTTATGTATATAGTTAAGATTCTACATAGGAATAGCATTTCAGTTAATGTACTTTTAAGATTTTTATTTAGTTTCCTGTTTATTACTTATTTTGATTACATTCTATATCCAATTACCTGGGCAAGACATACCATAATTATTAATAAATATATGATTACAGAAATATATTGTTTTGCATTCCGCTGTAGTAAATGCCTGGGTTACACCAGGAGGTTAAGGTAATGTCAGCCTAAACCATTATGTTCTCATTTCTAGCTGCCTGCAGGACATTAAAGCACTTTAATCTAACACTGTTCACCAGAAAAGTTAAATCCCCAGTACCTGACATCAATCATCGTCCTGGTCTGTCCATACTCAGATCTGACCAATCAAAAGCCTCATACTCGCCTTGGCACCACCCGTTTGATGACCTCAACCAGAGTCATGCTATCCTGCATAGAAATGACGCCTACTTCCCCTCTCCCCTCCCATCTACTGTTCTCTCCACCTGCTGAACTATGAGCAGAGGATAACTAACATGCATTTATGTTCCTGTTTACATACAAACAGCATTGATTCTGTGTGCAAAATGAAAACAGCATGCCATCTGGATGGAGAAGCTGAACGAGTGAGACATATTACATTTGTTTTGCTTATTCTGTATGTATTTAGGCTGAGTGTGTGCTCAGCTCTGCCTGTCTGTCTGTCAAAATCTCATTACCAGGATGTGCTTGACTAAGACAGATCAGTGACTGTGGACAGGACACACACAGACACACACACTCCAACATCAACATACCAATCGTCCAATAGCAGGAGAAAGAGTCCAAAGGCATACATCAACCAGATGATTAAAAACACATGCACACACACGGAACCATGTCAGTCCCTGTGCTGGAGCTGTCCTGTAATTTCTCATCATGCTGTGCTCAGCCAATTCACATGACGTTGTCTGTCGGAGTGGCTCTTGAGCAGAGCATGGCCCATCAAACGCTGCTCTGTCATCTGACATCAAAGTGAGCTAGTTATCTGAAAGTAAACTGTGTTAGAAAGTGAGTTAGGACACAGCCCTCACCAAGTGAATCCAGTATATCCTTGTTATGCTAATGATGCTTAGGGTAAATATTGGAGGCAGGTTCAAGTGTTGGTATTACAGGGATGATTGATGGTGTGGCATCACTGATGGATTAAAATAAAAAACACATAACAAACGTCAGCAATCAGCTTATCTACAGCATGAGCACATCACCACAGCAACTGTTCTGGCATCTCAAGATCTTTTGAGAAGGCTTCATGCCTTCACAGGAGGTTTCAGCCAACCCAGGATCACATTATTAATTTGCATTTAATAAGGATAGGAGAAGAGAAGACAATTTAGAGAGCCACTGCTGATCTTATTTCCACTAAAGCTATCAGAGTTCACTTCAATAGTTTAATGGAGTGAAAATGCTTCCCCTTAAAACTGAATAAAAACACTAGTTCCAATTAAGGTCTATTAGACATTTATAAAGGTTGTACATAATATTCTTTAGATTCTAATAAAAGTTTCATTTGAAGACAACGTCATACATAATATAATGTAGTGTTAGGGGTAAATTTAACTCTAATAAAATTATTAACATTATTATATAACAAATTTATATTTATAACATTGCTATTATGTTATAATTGCAATTATAACACTTTATAATATTGCTCTGGAAGCTGATAATATTTATTAGTCCCTTTGAAAAACCACTACATTAAAATTGGTGCCTAAATCATATTATTGTCTGCAGCAGAAATGTAGAAATATGTAGAATAATATACATCACAATTAGATAACACTGTTCAGTTCTACAGATGTTGTAATAAACTGTGATAATTTAAGAAAATCACCCTAAACTTTTTTACAGAGCTTACTGGTGTACTGTCTTTATAACATAAAAACACTTACATTTACAATTTTTTCATGTGGCAGATGCTGTTCTCATAAAAAATACTATGTTTACAAAAAATTCCCCCAGATTATCTTTCTGGGTAACATATAGATTCAGCTGGGGCTTTTCTCCTCTGCAACCAATAACAAAATAAAGATGCAGAAAACACAAAGACAGACAAATCATTAACTTTGCTGACTCTGAGGATATCATCCTGGACATGAGAATAACCAGGTCTATGTGTCTGTGGTGCCTTGTGCTTTCTAACTTCATGTTGCCCACTATTCCAAATCAATCTGGTCAAGAATGAAAAGTGGACGATATATTGCTAATAACTATTGTGATTAACTGTTTTGGTCTAGAGAAGTTTGGTATTTTGGGCTTATTAAAGGTCTGCAGGCTTTTGAACTATTGCATGCTGAACTAATATGAGGAAGCTGAAGTCTGTTTCTGTAGGAAACAGGAAGATCACTGAACACAGAAGCAGTGCTTCCTAACTAAAATGTGTGGTTACAACTTGGTTCAGGAATGATAGCTGATTTCTTTTATGTTGTTGATTGTTACTGGTAAAAGCATGCTTACAGCAATGACACAGCAGTGGAACCCCAACCTGCGATATGACATTATAGATAAAAAAAAAAAAAAAAAACTGACTAATTCCCATTGAACCTATGTGGCTGAATAGACATATGAAATAACTGAGCTGTATTTTGTGCAGATGTCTGATTATGAGCATGAAACATCTAATTAGGTTTCTATTTGATCTTAATTCTTGTCTAATAGTAAATGTATTTATAAAATGTTTTTTTTTTAATGTGAAACACCTTGGTCACAGCAGGCATGGGTAAATCTCACAGATCTGCAGTATATTTGTCTTGGTGTTTTGGTGATTTTAGCTCCTTGCTGATTATCTTTATGAACAGCAATAATGCTTACAGTAGAAACTACACATTCATTTGAACAGAAGTTTATCATGAAGCTAGTATCAATAAAATCACTTCTGATTCTGATTTAAAGAATTCTGCAATACAGATTACATAAGATCCAGTAATTTCTCCATCATCCAAAAATTTTCATTGAACTGAACCAAACTGAATCAGATCCAGGACCCTGTGAGCACACACAAACACACACACGCATTGTTGAATGTTCTCACATGCTGCTCTAGGTATGCGGTACATTGCAGATGCTGATGGGATTTATTTGGTAAGATAATACATCAAAGCCGTCCTAAATGAAATTGTTCCCCTCCCATTTCATCCCCGCTCCCTCACAAAGAAACACAGAAATTCACTATTCAACACTAAGCATCAGCAAGGGAACGCGGTTGATATTATCACTGAAGGTCCCAGTCCCTACTGATGGTTTTTCTGCAAACTCACACAGTTTCTGCCTCACGTTGCAAGAGATCTATGAAAGATGCAGTCATTACTCTGGGGCCATTGGGTACCCTTATTAAGAATTCATTGGCTGTTAATGAGGAATGCTGCCCTTCATCCACCTCCTCTTACTATAATATAGCTTGGGCTGGGCAGGAAGGAGACAGGAGGAGGCTGAAGATGGAGTTGATCTCTGGGCTGGTTTATGATCCTGGATCTGTCTTTTCCCACCCCCATTTCCAGTTCTGACTAAAGAAGCACAGCATTTCTGTCCTCAGGCCAACAACTAAAGGGTTACTGTAAATTTACCATAGATAAAGAAGATCCTTAGAGAGATGTATAGGTGCTTGATGAGACACTTTGTCTACATCCTGTCCTGCTATCTCTCTGCAGTCAGCTCTGAAGCGATCGGAGCCCAGAAAAAAATAAGAGAAGAGAAGAGAGGAGAGGAGAGGAGACAGGGGGACATGCTCTGGTACTTTCTCTAGGTGGACTGCACCTGCCAGTGCCTTTAAAAAGCTGACCTGAGCTTTACAATACCGCACCAAGCACCGTCATCTACATCCGAAGGTGTGCCGGATGGAGCCAGCGCCCTAGCAGAGTATTACCTGTCACTTGTGAAAGCAAAAAAGCATGCTCAAAATTCCTGACCTCTGCAGTTCCCACAGCACAATGTCAATGTATTTATAAAGCAAAAGGCTCAGGTTACCGTGAGGCTGACCTCTTGGGACTCAAGCTTCAGTGAGAGAGAGCTGACGCGCCAGCTGACGGGATGCACAATGACACTTTCAGAAATGGCATGTCAATGGAGAAAAGGGTCAACATGCATTACAATCTTACTTACTTCACAAAAATCTCGTTTGAGAACGTGTTTGTTTGGGGTCATGGATTACCTAAAAATACTGAATCACACTGTACGCTTGGCATGTTTGTGAGTGTATGTGTCTAATTGTGTATGAGCTGTGGCCTCCTTCAGGTATCTGTTGACATGTGATCCAAGCTGTTCCAGTGCACTGTAGGTGGGAGACGACTCCCTTGGGTACCGAATGATGTGTGCATTTATCATGAGCCTGTTTGCAAATCAGCAAACTTGTCCGTAAATCTCAGAGAGAGGCCTCCACTTAGGGGCCCAACACTAGATACACACCTTTCTCACACACACACACACACACACACACACACAACACACACTTATACACACACAGAGACACACACACACATGTGCTCAGTATGTAACGCAAAACATATGTTTACCTGATGAATACGTTTCCTCTCCCACACCTGGAAAAACACTTTTTATGATTATAATGCAGACACAAAAATAAGGCATAAGATGATAGTGTTGGAGTGTGTGTGTGTAGCAGACATTTTCTTGGTATTTTTGTAACCAGGCAGTAACCTGGCGAAGAGCGATGTAATTGTAAAAAGGGGTGGGGCTAGAATGATACATCATCAAAAGGTGTGGTTAGGCATGCTGCTGCGATATCCAATCAAACCAGCTCCTCTTATTTCCTTTAAAAACGGACTAGCTGGGATAGTAGTTGGGTGAAGTAGCCTACTTATAGTTAAGTACATTAATAGTGTACATCCACAAAACTGGGTTGTAAGAAATGGGACAGGACTTTTAAGCCTTTGCTTGAAATGAGGAAAATAATGTTTTTGCCATTCCATCTGTGGTAAGAGGGGGTCCCGAGATACGGTAACGCAAGCACAATTGTGGAACAAACTGGGTTTGAAACCCCATTGTGCCGTCGGATTTTGAATGTCACCCCCTGTTGTTCCGCTCCAACCATGTTAGCACAAGTGCGTTCATTTGTAGCAACTTAGCGAGAACGGGGGAAAATTGGCTTATGCCCAACCAAATTAGCAACAAGCCATTGTTATACCAGTAAATTATGCTTGCGCCTGCATGAAATTAGAGCCCTCTGTTTTTAAAGAGCAGAAACTCCATGTGCTCAAACTACAGAAGTGCTTTATCTGCACTAATACGTCTCTTAGCCTCTTAATGCATTGTATCTAGAGGAGACAAAGCACAAAAGTAGCTCAGATCAGATGTGAGTCTGCATGAGGCAACACTGCAGTGGGAATTTATTATTCACCAAGTTATTGCATTGACCCAATCCACACATGGCATTTTCCCCTAAAAACCTCCACTACACTAACTAGGCTAAATGAACTAAACTGGTATCAAACATGGGAGGAGGTTTATTCCATAGGTCTTTGCTTAGCATGGCTACACATGTGCTCCAACATGATGCTATTTCAGGAAAGAGCTTTCTAGAGAAGGACCAGTTCTATTTAATTTGATTTTAATTGTCTACTTAATTGAGGCTGAGGTTGTAAAGGAGGTTTCAAGTAAAAGGATTGGGGGATTAAGTGGATTACTACGTAAATACACCAGTCTGCTCGAGATCTTATCAAAAGGGTTTATAACTCAGAACGACCTTTCTCTTTTCACCTGGCTGCAGACACAACACAGCTTGGAGTAATGAATGTGTAATCCCCATAATACAATGCACTTTACAAATGACAACAGGTTTCCTTGCCCAAGTATATTTGCATTTAAATTGCTTCTTACGCAGATATCCAGATCACCCTGTCTGAATAAAATATACCTTTAACCCTTATTAGATCCAGTGTTTTCCAATCCTAGTCCTGCACATTTTTGTGTCTGTCTGGCTCCAACACAGCAGTTTTAACCTTATTAAGGGCTTGTTAGTGAGCTGATCAGTTGAGTTAGATGTGTTATAGCAGGGAAAACACTAAAATGTGCACTGCAGGAAAAGCTGGATTAGTTATTAGCAGAATGTTTTTAACAGTTTCTCCTGAGTGGTACTGTGGCTGTAGAAATGGCAGTAATTTGTTTTCCATTGCCATCAGCTGTATCGTAATTAGAAGCTTATTATGAATTTGTAGTGAAGTCCAGAGATGATTTTCACAACCCACACCTCCAAGCTCCATCACTCTCTCTTTCAGATTTATCTACACAAATGCAGCTTTAGGATGTTTCTCTTCTTATCTATAATCCACTGCAGCCTCTCAGGGGGATGGATAATGTAACGTCCATTTTAAAGCATTAAACTGTCTTATTTATACTACATAGAACAGGATGATGGTTTTAACAACGTGTGCCACTGAGCTCCCTGTACGGGAAAACATGACAATAACCTTTATTATCTCATGCATAACGCATGCCAGGTCAGCATATTCACTCTGCATAATGGACTATGAGGAAAGACAGTTACTTCAGTAAGCAGCTCTTATAGGTGGTCCATATTTCAGCACAATAAAGACTCTCTAATTACATTCAAAAACACCACCTACACACAGAACTTAAACCTCTATAGATAAACTCAATTATGTCAAAAGATAAGTTATGTTCTTGTATCTCTGGCACCAAGCATCATCACTGCAGTAATCCAAACAGTAAACTGTAGTAATAATCATAATCATAATAATGCAAATAATCACTTTAGGCTTTAATTTAACCACCACTAATATGATATCTCCCTATTTTTTTGTCTCTAATATAATGTGGTTTTCAAGCAAATGAAGTTAACTGTAGTCATTATTCAACAAGGGCCAGGGTTAAGGTGATAGTGCATGGAGGTGTGCTTTTTTAGGGGAATGAGGTGGGCAGATTGCATAAGCTGCAGAAGGTGATTAAGCGGTCAGTCCAACATTATTAACACCATTAAAACCCATCCATCACAGCCTGCTGCTGGATTTATAGACCAGCAGGGTGCTTCACTGCAGGAGACTGAAACCTAGAGGAGCCGAGACCCTCTGACTTATGGCCTCGGCTAGACTAGTGCGGAAATTTATGTACTAATGGGATCCTGCTTGGGATTCCTCACTACTTCTGTCTGATGAAAATCTGGGATCAATAAGCAGACGGAAAGGAAACTAGCTGGAAGAGGTGAAATTTATATCCATGAGCTCCATTAACGAGTGAATGGCAGTCTCATCCTGCCATGTTTGACAGCAGGTGCACATCATGTGTGGAAATGTGTAAAATGTGTGGAAAGCTGGTGCCTATAGTAACAATCATCGACATAAACATACCATAATGGCAAGCCAAGCCCTAAATTGTACTGTCAAGAACATTGTCAGTCTGTACTAAGCTGAATAAACTTAACAGCAATCATATATTATTCTAGACCACACTGCAAAATTCTTCTCTCAATGCTCACGTTAAACACACTGCTACTGTTCAGTTTCATAGCTGCATTAACTGCACCTGCACAGTAATTGATGAAGATATAGTACATCTCTCCTCTATTCTAAACTAATGCCTTTCTTATATTCTGTAGTAGGTATTATGTTATGATCTGTGGTCCTTGGGTTTTTCTTCAGTCATTTGCTTTTCTGAGATTATGGGAAACAGGTGTGTCGTTTATTGCCTGATCCTTTGTGCGTGTGTGTGTTTTCCCTCTATTTCTCTCAGTCTGTCTCTTCAATAGGTACATTAAGGAAATGGTGATTGGATATATCAGAAAACTTTACACCATATTTCTGCCCACAGACCAGCCCAGACTGACGCTCTTAAGTTGTACTTCAGATGTGACTTTTTGGTAATACAAAAATAACATTTCTGTAATAATGATTAATCCACATGTAGGGAGTCATCTTTCGATTTTGTTTATTCTTAACCTTTTTCTTGTGTGTATGTTTTAGAGATTTAGGGTTTACTGCCCCACTAAGCCAAAATGCAATATCGGCCAATTTTGTCAAAATGTAATATTTGTTTTTATTGCCATGCTAATTTGTTTAATTACTATTACTATTTACCTTACTATTAGGCATCAAATAACCCTCTATCTAGTCATCTAGCTAGGCTGGACATCAAGTAAACTATGGAGTCATTTTTCTCTGTTTCACTCAATGAGCAGTTACTGCCTTCTGCATTAGTAGGCAGTTTAGTTAATTGCATTTTCTTTTCTAGGACAATCCCTTAGAGTCTGGGTTTCTTTCTAGCTTGTTTTTGGCATATAGATTACCCCTGAAGTTATTTCCCATGCATTTCATTTTAAATATTGAAATTGTTATTTTAAGTTCACAAACAAAGAAAAAATAATAAATAACATCCATTAGTACCATACATGGGTCTGGTGACTGGGTTAACTATGCTTTATGTATGGCCTTATGTTGTTTACTCTAGACTTTTGAGGTCTTAACAATGGGTATGCATCATACTACAATCCATCTTACGGATAGTTATTCCACTTTTCTGGAGACCTATCCAAGTTATTATAGATCATTCTACACTCGAAGTTGGTCTTTGAAATTCCCACACTGGCTGAGGCCCATATTCTAAGCAGTGGACAAATCATAGTTTTGTTGATCTACTTATTTTTGGCACCACAATCTCAGAACTCAGAACCCAGAAATCACAATTGGCACATAACAAAAAAGCAGAATTTGTATAGAGCTAAAAAGGGTCAAGAGCCTAACTAAGCGAATAATTCGGCTGCTTGCCACTGCTCCATCCATCAAGTCAAAACAGTCTAACAGTCTAAGTGTCTCAATAGTAAACATTTGGACAATATTACAAGCTGCCTGCTTAGTTCAAAAGTCAGAACTGCATAGGAATTTAAGCTTGGTCATGTAACAGTCTACAAATAAAATACTGGTTTAGAATCACAGAATAGGGAGCGAACATCCTCATGTTACTCAATTAAAGGGAAGTTATTAAAAGTAATACAGAGTGTGACAGGATCAGGTCTCTGTGGGATTGACTGCCATAGGGAAATTCATGCTCTTATAATGTCTTTAATTAATTCCCTACTGCTGCAAATTCCTTACATAAAAACTCCACACATCGCTCCAAAAAAGAAAAATCAGGCACTCAGGAGCAATTTTCATTGTTATTATCCATAATCACACCCATAAACAAATTATCAATTGATGATACTGAGATGCTTCAATTACCACTGGGTGGCTGCAGCATTGAGACCTCCAGCACTCCAGCTCTCATACATAATTATCTATAATGACTGTTTGAAGGCTGTGAAATAGGACTTCAGGAAGTTAAAGATTTACAAGAGTAAAGTAGAGCGCTTCACTGGAATGACTAGCTGGTTTCATAGTGAAAAAACAGCACAGTGTGTGAGGCAGATAAAAAGGAAGCGCAGAGCAGCTTACATAGTGAGATATTCAGCAGATATAGGTCTCATATTGGTCTTTATCATATGTCAGTGTGCCCTCCGTCCCTAATTTGCCTTTCATTCTTTCATTCTCTTGGCTCCAAGTTTATGTTCCTCCTTCATTTAGTGGTACAAAAAAAAAAGAGGAGACAAGAAGTGAGGTTACATTCCTACTAAGACAAGTAGCCCAGCCCCAGGGGCAAATGAGACAGGATGGGCAGGTGATGTATAATACACACCAACACTGTAGTGCAGAAGGCTTTGTGCTACACACTGTTCCAGTACCAGTTATGACCTGCACTCTTACTCTCAGCAGAGAACTGCTAGAGTCCCAAAATCCTCTGCATTCTATTCAAGGTATCTAAGGAAGACAAATTTTTACCAAGTATCGTTGGACATTTCCGTTGCTATTGAAAACACACTGTGGGAGAGGGCTGGGTACAAGGAAAGAGTCTTCATAATGACTGGTAATTAAAGGAATATTCTCGTCATCACAAGACAAGCAAAAACCTAGAACTAATGTGTTCCTCAACCCTAATGAGGCTGGATGGGGAGAGATCAAAGAGCTGCACATTGTCTGCAAGATTTACTATTAGCCAGACACACATACACACACACAGCAAGAGAGAGCAATTAAAATAACGCAGACCCACCTAAAACACCTGGCCTGAAAGCTCATTACACTCAGTACTCAAACTTAAAGATCAGCACACACTGTATATGCGCTGACGACACACACACACACATACACGGAGAATACCATTAAAGAGTACAAGGGACATCTTTGAAACATAAAATACTATTTTGTATTTCGTATTTGATGGTCACACAAAAAATCAGTATGTAATCTGTATAAGCAGGCTTTTATGCTTGCAGTTTCAAAACACAGAAAATACTTTGTTTAGTGACATCATGTAAACTGAGGCTGATGCTATTCTGATGCATTTTAGAGCATGCACTAGCAGCAGAACTGCTCTATGACTAGAAATTCTGCAGCACCAAAGATTTATCAAAGACAACACCTTCTGTTTGTGAACATTTAATGAACAGTGAAATAGTGTCAACAAACACCTGACTGACTCATCAGGGAGGAAATGGAAACGTAGCAATGTGTCGACTGACTCGTTTCTATCCAGCATGTTGCAAATATCATGTCTGTTGTTACTGGATGTTTAATAAGGCTTCAAGTTCATATCATTCTTTAACTATTCTTCCTCATTGCTAGCAAGCAAGCTGGATGCTAGATAGCAGGCAAAATTGCTATTATCTGGTAGCATGAGCTCTCGCCAACACACTGGAGAAAAATACAACAGCAGGTTAATATTCGTGGTACAGTAATACTTCAGAAACCAAAGAGACTGAATAACTGATTGACCCTTCACGATTTAGTGCAGACCACCAGTGTGGTTTCTGAATAATACCTAGCATTAGCATTAGCATTTTTTATAACTTTTTTTTTATGAACTGAAGTGGCCCTACTCATCTCATGTAGTTCTGTAATTCTTATCAAATGCTTTTCTGTATTTTGAAAATACAAAATACTGCATTTTATTTTGATACATTTTTGGATTTTGGATGCATTTTATAGTTTATTTTTGATATTTACATTTGGGGTATTTTATATCACATATCAAAATGCATTTTAATGAATTTTTACCCATTTCTGGGCTAATACACGGGACAAAAGAGGAATGCATTCTCCGTGTTGATAAGATTTACAGAGATGAGCCTAAACGGTACTGCAGAGCTAGCTCTTTCTACAGAAGCACCTCGTGGCCACTTTAGAGCAGGGTGAGACATGGTGATGTGCTGATTTTGGGAGTGCAGGTCAGCTCACAGAACGCAGATCGAGAGAGGTAATGCTGCTGAAGCAAGAGTTTTAGGGATTAGTCCTGCGACAGCACTGAATACACTCCTCACATCCATTCCTGACATGAAATATCTGTTGTGACACCCCGCAGAGAGAGGAGGTGTCATTCCATAAAAAAAGGTGCTGACGTAAAAATCCACCAGGATGCACATCTTCATCTGGGAGAATGTCAGAGGGCCGGACCTTAAGAATCCCACACACATGCGCACATTTACATTTGAAATATGCTACATTGGCACTATGCTACTCTACCACCTTGTCTATTACCAAGATCCATCAGCACAAACACTTTTATGTGGGAGTCTTTTTGAGGGCCGGACCTTACAAATCCCATACACATCTGAAATATGCTACTCTAGCACTATGCTGGATCAATTCAAACAATATACGCCAACCTTGTTCCTATCTCCTGATTATTTACCAATTTGGCAGGAATGAAAGTGGTTAATGCTATTAATCAATACATTTTCAGATGTAAAGCCATTATGCTGTATTCAGCATAAATATATAGTACACGTATAATTTGTAACATATAAATAGTACAATCCTAAATTGTTTAGAGCAAAGTTTTAGAAAAAAAATGCCACAAAGGTATAACGTGTATACAGTCGTGGCCAAAAGTTTTGAGAATGGCACAAATATTAATTTTCACAAAGTCTGCTGCCTCAGTTTTTATAATGGCAATTTGCATATACTCCAGAATGTTATGAAGAGTGATCAGATGAATTGCAATTAATTGCAAAGTCCCTCTTTG
>JAOUQW010000002.1:14423478-14433544 GCA_028565825.1 Olivaichthys viedmensis | reverse complement strand
CATCTGACAAAGAGATCTAAAAACACTGAAGCAGCAAACTTTGTGAAAATTAATATTTGTGTCATTCTCAAAACTTTGGGCCACGACTGTAGTGTATATTTATATAATTATTTTATATCGCACTCTTGCAGTTTAACAGTTCTAAGGCTTATAATTTTGGCTGCTATTATATACGCACAGCGATACGTAGAATCACAAATGGAACGTCTAAAGAGGTTGTTCTTATGTGCATACATTTGCAGTGGCTGTTATCAGTCAGTGCAGTGTTTGTGTATAAAGCTGTGTAAAATGTACTGAATAAATCTCCATATGAGCCTGCTTACACAAATGTAGTGATTTACACGTTTCTCCCAATATATCACCAGCAGTGTGAATATAACACCCAGTTGCAACTGGAAGCATGGCAACAAAATATAAACCAACATGAATTCAGAGGAAAATTACAAGAAAGGAACTACTGAACAATGTGGGTTTTGCATGCAAATTAAATCTGTGATTTACTTTTAGTGAGATTCCTTCCACTTACACGTTTGTCCCACATTCTCTCTTTATTCAGCATTAACTCGGTTAGGAAGATGAGTTTAATTCTTGTTTCCCATTAGCTGCGTTTTTCGCCCTAAACACGGCAGTAGGTGAGTAGGAGTAAAAGCCCAAAAACATGCAATAGTGATTTAAACTCAACATAGTCTAGCAGCCTTTATATGACCAGGAATACAGTCGACTCCAGAACTGTTGGCTCCTTTATGAAATGCACAAAAATGAATATATAAAACTAATAATTTCATAATAAATATTAATAAATAATAACTATAATAAATATAGTAATTAATCATTTATTTTTACACAATAATGTATACATTTATTATTTAAAAGTTCTGTTCCTGAAGATCTAGAGCAATTAAAAAAAAAAAAATTCTAAGGATGACAATTTGTTTGCATTTATTTGAAATTTTTTAGGAGTGCCAATAATTGTGTTTTTGAGAAAATGCACTATTATTATAAAAAACAAAAAAAACGTATTACTTGATTCTTTGAATGGAAAGTTTGAATCATCATGTGTAATTGTTACACCCGAATCCACTGGTAGTCCAGCCTGGACATTTATTTGCTTCCAGTCACCTGCATTCTAACAAGCACCAGTTGAAACTAATTTACATTCATCAAAACATCGCTACAAATATTACTGCACTTCTGCTACCTCAATGTGAAGTTTTGCCATTGTGTCAGTGTGCATTTCTGAGCGTTACTGATATTGATCTTCTGTTACCGATTCTCTTTACCGTCTTCTACTTCTCTTTAGCCTTGTCTATATTAGCCTGTCTGTCCGTTTATGACCCTTACCTGCCTGATTACGTCTTTTGTCTGTCAATTTGGATATTGTAACAAAGCTGCTTACACCTGTATCCTCACACCTCTGCCTCCTCGTGAAAGAAAACTTTGCCAACTAATGGATACAGCGATCCAACAAGGCAGAAATGGACCTGAACTCCGTAAAGCAGTCTCCAAACAGGGAAGACTGCTAGGAGATCACCAGCGAGAGCTGGTTCGTCTCGGCTCCACAATGGAGGAACTTCTCAAATAGATCACTTCTTATGTTATCGATGCTTCCAGCGCCTGGAATAAACCAGCACTCTGCACTATTTTCCACAAGGGTCTCCAAGAGTATGTACAAAGAGAGTTGGCCTGCCAGGACCAGAACCTAACTCTAAATGGTCTCATCAATATCTCCATTAAACTGGACAATCTGCTAAGCAAGAGAAAGTGCACTAGAGTGCTTATGCCTCTGCAGGACGACCCAGCTTCTGAGCCAGAGGAGGAAACCATGCAGTTAACCTCTGAGGAGAGCAGATGGAGAAGGAAAGTAGGCTTGTGCCGATATTGTGGTGATGCGGTCCACCCCCTGGAGAAGTGGTACAAGTGTCCCATTCTTCAGGAACTCAACTCCAAGAAGGCAAATTCTAATTTATTCCCGATTCACTGCTGTGATCGTTCCATAACGATATCGCACCATTCTAGACCCTGGCGCAGCAGGGAATTTCATGGCTGCGGACCTTGCCACCACCCTTAAAATTCTCACTCAATCCCTGCACTCTCTGATCTCAGTTCATGCCATCGATGGCAGGCACATCGGGGAGGGTTCCATCACTCATTTCACCAAACCCCTTCAGCTTCAGCTAGTAGTGGGTGCTCTCCATCACAAGGAGACCTCATTCTTCCTCATCTGCTCCCCAAACCACAAAGTAGTCCTTGGCCTACCCTGTCTCCAACAGCACAACCCCAGAGTGGGAGATTGTTTCTTGGCCCTTGTAGTCCATGTTGTGCAATTCCACATCCACAGAGAGCCCAAAAGCCTCTCAAGAAGTGACAATCCCCCTGTGCTGTACCAACCCGAGTGAGGTATTTAGCAAGAACAATGCTACAAAACTTCCTCCACATTGTAAGGGGGACTGCGGCATCAAGCTTTTGGAGGGTGCCACACCCCCTTCAGTAATGAATCTGTCCTCTGTCTTGGCTTGGTCAGCGCCCCTTCTGTGTTCTAGAAATTTGTCAATTATGTTCTTCACGACATACTGGACAAGTAGGTAATAGTGTAAATTGACAATATTCTGATACACTCTGCTATGTTGCCAGAGCACATCCAGCATGTAGGTCAGGCTCTGAGACGATTGCTTGAGAATAGGCTGTTTGTCAAAGTGAAGATGTGTCTCTTCCATCAAACCTCCATCCTAGAGTATGTCATTAGAGCTGAGGGGTCAAAATATGTCAAAGTATTTAGCAGCACAAATTTCCATGTCATACCATTTTAATACACTGGTATTTTTCTTTCTAGTTGCACTGTATGTGAAAACCTACTTGGCAATAAACCTAATTCTGATTCTGATTCTGATTCTGATTTGTGTGCTTCTGCAGATTATAGTGAATGCCACATGGCATAAAGGTTTATATATATCATAATTATTAATGATTTACTGGGGCAAAAATGGATATGCTGGAGTAAAGGCTATTTACGATGTTTTAAATGGCGAGCTCATTTAATTGCTGGAGGGCAAAGCTAACATATAGAGCCATTACATTTAGATTTGTCTCGGTCTCTAGTTTTTAGAGGCTCTGGTGCTTTTAGCCAACTCTCCTTTAAAAACAATCTTTTAAGCATCTCTCTATGAAAGAACTATGTCAAGTATATGCTTTCCCTTTTACCCTTGTTTCCTCCCCTATGTCTGCTTTTTCTGCATCCCCTCCTTTTTTCTCACACCATCCATCCATTCAGGATGAAAGAGGAAGTAAGGAGCACCAAAAATGCTAATTTTGTGAAATACTTAAATCAGCCTGAAGGCCGGTTTAACAGACTGTTTATTCACACACCTACAGGGCAAAGCAAGCCAAGCGGCATGTGTCTCTTCAGCATCAAATAAAGGTAACAGTTCTGATCTGTCAATGGAAAGAAGTCTGCAGCATGGCTGGCGTGCAACGAGGCAGGGTTAACATGGAATCCTGCAGACTGCTATGAATATTCTTGATAGTGTTCGTTATTCACATTTCCATTACCTTTAATCTCCCACAATGTGCAAAATATAAAAAAAGGAAAAGGAAAAAAAATCATGGGTCATGTCCTCTCTTGCCCTGCTCAGACAGACCATTCTCTAAAGCGGCGGTTATTCTCTCGGCTCCCAATTTAATCATACCATGTCGATAATATGTGGATTATAGGATTTGCATTGTTTCCAGAGGAAGTAGGCCGGTGGTTTTAGGAGACATAAAAACAGAAGTGAATGATTCAGAAAGAGGGAGAGGGGATTATTCCCTCAGATAAAGGCTAGGCCATGATCCCGAGCTCCAGGAGGACGATAGCATGGTCACTTGGCTTTGTCACTTCGGGCTCTTTCAGAATCCAACACTTCATTAATAATCCACTGCTAGTTACAGCCTCTGCCTCAAAAAGCAGCTTTTTATTTATGGAAAATTCAGGTATTCAAGGATAGCACAGAGATTTACGTCTTACAAAAAGCAACATGGGAATGCATGTATATCTCAACAACGCTGACAGTGGTGTGAGGTTGTTTTTGTCTTTTGTTAAGAATGAAAGGTCAGTATATGCACCACTGTCTACTCATTTCTGAAGCTATGTGTGAACACCAGCAGGAGGCCGTGGGTTAGGTGTGATGTGTCCCATCTATGAGCACTTCCGTTCCTCCTGAGTCCTACAGTTCCTCCCTCTGTCGGCGTCTATGCAGCAGTGTGTCTGTTTCTGTTCTATTTCAGGTACAGCAGCTTTAGCCAGATCAATATGCTCAGAGAGAACATGATGCTCGCCTTCACCTTCCACTGCACTGCGGAGAAAAGAAAACGAGGAACTGGCAATCTT
Organism: Olivaichthys viedmensis; assembly: GCA_028565825.1. Lineage (NCBI taxonomy): Eukaryota > Metazoa > Chordata > Actinopteri > Siluriformes > Diplomystidae > Olivaichthys > Olivaichthys viedmensis. Next base: position 14,429,181 of record JAOUQW010000002.1, on the reverse strand, counting down.
CACAGCACTCCAAAGCCATCCCCCTGTTTCAGAGACAAAGCACTGTAGATCACAAAAAAGAACTGAAAGTGAATTAAAGTGAGATTATTGCAGCTTGCTCGCACACACACACATTCATTAGCCCTTTAAACTTCCAGGACCCGCCCAAATTTACACTTACCTTTTCTATTATTTTCACTGTAGTTACTTAAACAATTCATAGTAGTTATTGAATAATATGCTTTAAGATGAATAACTGAACTAAAAGCTGTTTTTTTAGGGGTTAAGGAAAGTGATATGACACACTTTGGTAAGCCAAAACTACTCAGAGAAGGCCTTTTTTATAACGCTATTGGACAGTAAATTAAATGTACAGCATACGCAGAATCTCTTGCTGTTACTGTCAAGATTCAATTTGAAAATTTTAATTAAAGCTATACAAATCATTTAAGCAAACATGTGTAAACAAACAGGTATCTCTTGTTTTGGGAATAAAAGACTTGCTGCTGTTGCGAGTTATTTTTGTGACTATTTTTCCACCCTTGCACAGGAAAGAAAGTTACGCACTTATTCACCTCACAAACCGCTTGTACAATAACCACCTCATGCCACAAGCTGACAATCAGCAATATAGCAGCTTTTGAATGGATCAGGCATCGTTGATTCTAGATCCTGCCATGTGACCATAAAGACCTGCAACTACTATAATAATGGGAAAAAGAGACATACTACTGTCCAGATATCATGTTTTAAAGGACATCTGGCACATCTAGCACAGAACATCCAAATTCAATCCTCAGTCACAGCAGGAAGCCTCGCGTCTAGAGCACCACTAAGAAAAAAACGTTTTACCAGGTGTTTCTGTGGGGAATAGAGTGATCTTTTTAAGTTGGTCTGGGTAAATGAAACCGTATATCCTCCCTTTGTGCATCACTGCACACATACTGTAGATCTCTCCATATCCCAGTGACTTTTACCTTCTACATTGAAGATCAAATATGGTTTGATCTGATGTCTCCTCTTTCTTTCTCTGTCCTCCATGTTTTCAACAGAACAGAGGATGAAATGTAGATTTACAGTAAATAGGTCTAGTGGTTTTCTTCTGACCCTTGAATCATTTTCCTAACAGGAAGGTTTCACGGAGGTTTGGCATTTTTCTGCTGTACAGCAGAAACCAGCAGAGGTACATTTATTCATATTGGCCTCAATTGAGGTCAACACCGTTAGAGCTAAAACATACCCCAATCTGGTCTCACTCTACACTGCAATCTGCGCTGTTGGTCATTATTAAATAGGAAGATGGATGTTCTGTCATTAGACTGTCATCTCATCGCACTTTATTACAAGGTTACCTGACATGTCACTGCACATGGCTGCTCTCTGTTTTACAGCTCCATCTGCTCCCTGTTTTACAGCAGCCCTGTGCCTTGCTCCCTCTGCTGCTTCCTCTTTCTCTGCAGTGCGCAGTCAGACAGGAGCAGAGCAGCTCGAAGAACATGCTTATGATCTCTCTTTTATAAATACCACTTGTTGACTGATATATAGCATATTCCAAAGACATTAAGCACCATTACACATTAATGTACAGCCTTCGGCAGCTTTAATGCCCTTGTTTTTTTTGCCTTGTATTTTCTTCAGGGTTACTTATGATTGTGTCGAGTGATATCTAATTCTACCAGCTTAAGGGGAAGGATTGTAAATGATGGAATTCGCTCAGCATGGCCATCAAGCCTGTATGTTAATGGTAGAATGGAGGCATGCTCATACACCGCAAATAACCACAATCATTGGGGGAAAAAAAGATTGTGATCTTAATATTATAAGGTTCTATCTGCCATTCAATCTTAACCCAGATAGAAGCTTATAATCCTAAGGTCACAAGATGAATCTGAATTTAATTCGAGTGAAAATGAAACGCCTCCTTACTGCCATTTGCCTGTGTAAACTCCATGCCATAAGGACGTAAGGGAGAAGAGTTATTTTTCCAACCCCCGGCCGAAATGCCCTTTTATCCCCCATGTCTCTGAGGAGAACAGTGATGGAAAAGCAAATAAGAAAATCAAGGCTTTCTGGGGGTTGCTTGGGAAAGGACCGGCTAAAGGGTCAGATGGTAATGTGGCAGTGGTTGTAATTAATCTCCAGGTGGGTGAGGAGGTGGGCTGTGCGTCTGTGCTTAGCCTCGCACTGCCACTCCTCTAGGACCCTTGGGGCCATGCTTCATTGTTATTTATGAGCTTCCGCCCTGCTGCTACACACCAAGGCACTGATCACTCAAGGTCAGGAAGGAGACGCAGCTCACTGAGGAACATGTAACTGTACACTGGATATCCAGACTTGGCTGTAGTCAGTGCCTGTTACTGTTCAAAGGAGATTTACTCTGTAAAAGAAATCAAAGCCCCTTAATCTAAGACCTACAAATTTGCTAAGTTGCCTTGAAATAAAGTACCCTCAAAGGCTGGCTGTGGGACACAAAACAGTGTGGGCCCCTATTTTTGTGATCATGGCACAAGCACAAAAACAAGCCATACGTTCGCAGCATTGTATAGTCTTGGTATTTGTCACCCATTGGTGCAGGGGGTAACCTGGCGCAGAGCAGCATAATTGTAAAAAGATGTTTGGTTAGAATGAAAACATTTAGAAAGAGGAGTGGTTAGATGTGCTGCTATGATATTTAATCAAATCAACTCCTCTTATTCCCTTTGTCACTGATCACGGCAGAGACAGGACACAGGCACAAGCCATTGAGTAACATATAACATTTATTGGTACGACCACAAGCTACACGAAACATACAACGTAACGGACATGCAATCAAAGACAACACAGGATGGAAACAAACGGGTATTTAAACACGTAGAAATCAGGGGAAGACAGACGAGGAACAGCTGGTAACATTTAACATGACTCACATGACTGGGAACAAACAATCAACACAGAGCGCGTGGCGCTCTTCGCCATGGCGACCGCCATGCTTCGTCACGCTCTCCACAATGCGAACCAGCGTGCGCTTGACAGGTACACCTAAAGTTGGTGCCTTTAGCAATTTTAAGAGATTGTGCCACATTCTATTCTTATTTTTGAATTAATAATACAAATCTTTTCCAGACTGTAAATGTTTTGATTGTCTAACAACATTTTACCCAATATGGCCTCTCAAACGCAAATTAATAAGAACTTGGAAAAGTTACAAACGGTTAAAGTTTGGGGCAATATAAATTTTTCTATATTGTTGTTTTTATGATTTAATGAACAGTTGCAATTCAATCAAATTGCTTGTTTGAATACCTACAAATTTGCATGAGATCTGGCTATTTTGCCTAACAGGAGGAGGTAAGTGGGGTCATAGTCTTATATTTGTTCACCCACAAAGAATCCACTGGTGGTCACCTGGCCTCCATCAGCCCATTAGTAAAATATAACACGGGCAAACACAGCTAATGTAAGTGATCATATTGTGATATGGTGTTAATGTGGAAAGCCTGCTTCCCGCACAAAAGCTGACCTAATTTCAGTGTGTCTCGGATCATCTGGAGGCAACTCTGCGTCTCATTTGGAAAAAGCACGCTCAGACACACCAGGAAGACTGACTTCTCCTTGGTGTTAAGTTGTGCACAGTATCATTCCATCGCTATGACAGCCCCTATTATTGTTAATATGGAGTCAGTTGGCACAGTTTCTGACTTCCATCATACTTTGCAGACACACTATATTGCTCCCGAAAGCCTTGCAGTTTTTCACTAGGAAAAAAAAGCGAAACACACAGGGGCGCTTTTATACCACAGCATATTAAGGCATTGTTCATTCTTCAGTACTCAATTTGCTCCTCTAGGAACTGCCTCAGTGCAAGCAACAAAGCCACTTTTTAATAGAAGAAGGCTTATGAAATTCCAAAAAGAAATCCCCTTCCACATTACAAGAAACGCATCCCCACAGCTGCCTGAGACGTGCCTATACACCAGGAAACGTCCACACTGTCAAACCAACTTATAGTCAAGGAATAATTATGCCTTGGAGAGAATAATGTGGATTTCCCAATGGACAGAAAATTGCTTCGCAACCTCATTTACAGCTTTTGTTTTTGAGTAATGCATCAGCCCACACTTGTAAAAAGTGCAGATGTTGCTGTGCTCTGGTGGTCATACACACACACACACACACACACACACACGTAGTTAAAACTGAATCCGTGTTCCCAGCATGTGTGAATTAAGTCATACATTTGACATGTTTATGAATATCCACTTTACGTTGGTTAAAGTGCTTTTGGGGACCACGATGGACATGTCAAAAGAAAGGACAGACTGCAAATTCATTAAACCCTTTTTCGTTTGGCCCTCAATATCACAGCCAAGATTACTTGAGCTCTGGAGAATGTGTTGCTGTGTTTCAGTACATCTTTGTTATAAAAACATGTCATGAGAACATCCTCGGTGAATGATGTGAGAAGATGCTACCAGAACAAGCCTTTAGATCCAGCCTTGTCATTTTCTATTCACTTCATAGCTCTACAGGAATAAAAGCTTCTTGACTTGAAGCAGACACAACACATTGTTAACCTCCACACCTGTCCTGGAGAGAAAAAAAAACATGCTTGGTCTAAACAGCTGGTGAGAACACTAAGAAGGCTGCAGGATGAGGAGGTAGTGAGTTGTGTGTTATTCTCCCCAGCTGTGTCTGGATGTCCCTAATGAGGAGCATGCAGTGGGCAAAAGTCATAGAGTACAGAGGAGACCGCCATTTATCTTCAGAGCCATAAGATGGTAAACAAATGCATTAAAATACTCCAAGGTTGGTTGGCAAGTCCTGGTGTTATAAACACAAAAATGCCATATCGGTTTTGGATTATGGTGTCAGATCAAATAATAATGGGGTAGTGGGAGCTCAGGATGTAAGTGCATAAACTCATTTCATTAGGGCAAATCCGGAAATCATTGTCAGAGTCCATAGCGGGGGTCAGAATAAAGGCAGACAGAGTTAAACACGGTTAATACATAATCATAAATGGGGTACACAGCGACAAGTCTAAACCAGGAAACATGGAACTCGAACAAGGAAAACAGAACTAGGAAATATAAGGCTCAGAATTGACATTAACTAACGACAAGACTTTGCGAAGAGACAAAGACACAACAGAGTATAAATAGCCAAACTATTCAAGATGAAACACAGAACAGGTGAACACAATGGAAGAGCAGGTCAATGACAAGACAGGGCCGGAGACAAGAACAAAACTAAAACAAAGGCACATGGTGAAACCAAAGCAAAAACCCATGACAAATACCTGGCGCTCGTCGCCTTGGGAACTGAGACGAGCTCGGAATGGGGGAATTCATGACTTCAGCAGTTAAAGTTTGTGACCGGACGTTTGTAAGTTCAAATCCTGCCGCTGTTGGGCACTTGAGCAAAGCCCTTAATGCTCAACTGCTTAGTTGCAAACATAGATTGTATTCTGCCTTACTTGCAAGTTACTTTTGATGAAGCATCTGCTTAATGAACAAAAGAAAATCGTGTAAGTAATAAGTTATGAAAAGTATTTATATAGTACCTTTCCAAATCCAAAGCGTACTTCACAAAGATATTGCCAAAGGTATTTAAGCAGTCCAAGGCCTATGTAGTACTGGACATAGACATGCATAACTACTTATACACATACAGTCAAGCCGGAAAGTCTGCACACCCCTTTCATCTTCTCCACGTTTCATTACATTACAGACTTATTCTACA
>JAOUQW010000002.1:14388342-14420087 GCA_028565825.1 Olivaichthys viedmensis | reverse complement strand
AACATAAACGGGCACGTGACGGTCGTCGTCATGGCAACCGCCACGCTATTGTCTCGCGCTCAGCCGGGCGCGTGACACCATGACACGCTTCATAAATGCTTTCATTGTAAAGTGACCTTTAGTATCCACAACTGAGTTGTTTGTTCTTATTTGTTACAAATAAAATACTTGTCTGTTATATTTAGTTAGTATTTGGGTGAAATAGCCTATTTATGTTGAAGAGGGTTGACAATAATAGTATACATTCACAAAATTGAGTTATACGAAATGAAATAGGACTTTTAAGGCTGCACTTGAAGTCATAAAAATACCATCTTGGCATCTGCCAAGCGTATTTTAAATGTCACACCCCTTATTGCGGTACTTAACATACTTCAGTGCAGGCGCCTTCATTCATGACCATGAAAATAGCAACAGAGCGCAAACACAAATAAATTGGTTTGTGCCCAACCTTAGAGTATTTGACAATGCTGATGTTCTGTTCTTCACCCACAAGTAAAAAGTGAATTCTAGGGCAAACTTTGAGAAAAAGGATTCAGAGAAAAAAAACAGAAACTACAGAATAAAAAAGTCTATATCATAGGGGGAATTGCCAAGGCCAGGATGCCGTAATTGTGCAACTCGAATTCTGATCCATCCAGCCATCCATCCATCCATCCATCTATCCGTCCATCCATCTCGATGTGGTCTTTCTCCCACATCTACGTGGGACTTGATGTGGTCTTTCTCCCAAATCTACATGGAACTTGATGTGGTCTTTCTCCCAAACCTACGTGGGAGTGGGTATTAGGTCGCTGCAAGATTATATCTGTATGTTTTTCCCAGTCCATGTCCTGTCAACTTTTTTTCATTTAGCTTATAATATAACCCATGTGCCAACACAATATTTTAAATCTGTAAAATAGAAGCCAAAGAGATGCAAACAAGCACTGGCACACCCAGATGAATCCTCTTACCAAAGTACCTATCTTAAGGTGTATGTAACTTGTACTTCCTAAAAATAAACTAGTGTGTTTGTGTTACTACGCTTTTTTCTTTTTCAATTTTGTCATAATCATATTATTTTATGTGTAGTGAAACTTAAACACACTCTGTGGCTTTCTCACAAATACTCTGAAATGGCAGTAATTCGCTAAATGACTCAATCTACTGTGATACTGAAGAGAGAAAATGACAATCAGAGCTTTGAGATAAGGTTTTGCTTGAGTCTTGTGTTTGTCATCAGAAAAGGGTCAACAACAGCCATGCAGACAACAGAATACTTATCCATATACTGTATGCATGGGAAACAGAGAGATAAAGTGACGGTGACAGTGTGAGAGAGACAGCAGATTTTTGAATCCTATTCTGAAGATAGAAGGCAAATCTGGTAATCAGGTAATCCTACTAAAATGTTATTTCTGAAATAGTCTGAGTTAACCCGTCGCGCTACGGACGGGTTGACGGGAAACAGGAGTCGGATACACACAGACTTTTAATTCCACACAGACAAACATCTAACTGAACACGCTCACAACACGGGACAGAAACACAAGGGTACTTATACAAAAACTAATCAGGTAACAAACAGGGAACAGATGGGAACAGAGGTGACACCACTTGGGACGAGACAGGGGTGTACACAAAACAGAACCACAACATACACATTCTCGCGTGGCACTCGTCGTCATGGTGCGGTAACGCACACAGCCATGCACAGCAGAGCGCCCATGACCGTTAATGGTGTATTGTTTTAAAGCAATCAGATTTTACATAATTGTGACAGTGATTTAGATGTATAATTGTTGTGTATTATGAAAACAAAATTATGTTAGAAATATGACAAATCTTCTTAGCAAATAAACAAACAGAGAAGCAGATGTACTAGATGGGTGAATTCAGAATCAGAATCACTTTATTTGGCAGGTACATGACTTGTATTAGGAATTTGACTTGATAAACGATAGTGCCTACATACAGGGACAATACAGAGCACAGTAACAGATAGAAGACCCTATAAACATAAAATACACACGGACAACAACGTGCATAATACTCACTTGAAAACAATAAATATATTGTATTTATATATGTATGTAGTGCATGTAGAGACGAGATGTCTATAGTGTGTAAATTTCAAGATGTGCAAATATAATGTTTGAGTTACAAGATGTGCAAATATAATGTTCGAGTTACAAGATGTGCAAATATAATGTTTTAGTTACAAGATGTGTAAAATAACGTGGCATAAGAAGGAAAATGTCAGACACAGATAGGAGCAGTTAGGGCTGGTTTATTACTGCAACAGCTCTTGGGGGGGGGAAGCTGTTTTGGTGATGTGTAGTTTTTGTTTTGATTGTCCGAAAACGTTTCCCAGAGGGCAGTCTTTGAAATAGGTGGTAGCCAGGGTGTGTAGGGTCAGCTGTGATCTTTTGTGCTCGCTTTCTTACTCTGGCTAGATATAGGTCCTGGATGGAGGCAAGACTGCACCCAATGATCTTTTCATATGTGCGTATGATGCGCTGCAGTTTGCTCTTGGCCTGCGCAGAAGCAGCTCCGAACCAGACTGTTATGGATGACGTTAAGATGGACTCAATGATGGCTGTGTGGAACTGGATCAGAATTGCTTGAGGTAGTTTGCGTTTCCTTAACTGTCGTAAGAAAAACAGACGCTGCTGGGACTTTTTTATATGATAGATGTAATTCTCGCAATAAAGAAGAGCTTTTGAGAAATAACAGCATATACATTACAGTCTCCATATAAGAAGGAGGCAGGGGTAGTGAGTAAACAGCTGCCTGTCATAGCATTGCTTGATGGGGGATTAGACTGAATAGCAATGGATTAACACATTAAACTCACCCCAGTACTATTATAACTGCCTCTTGAATAATATATATATATAATAAATATATATGAAAATCAAACAGCATGAGGCAGAATATAGTGCACTATCTGAGGTATTCAGAGGATATTAAGAGCAGTGGCACAGTATGTCTCTGGTTTATTAGTGTCTGCAGAATGAAAATTATATCTGTACTATGCCAACAGTCCTGCTTCACTTTACTACACGTCTGACTTTCTAATATATTCAGCACTTTCAAAATGGTACATTATTCACAAAACTGAACACTTTAGTCGGTAAATATTTATTTATTGCTCCTATTATTCATATACTAAATCTACCATCCATATCCTGTTTTCATACAACCTGCTGTTAGATGTCATTGGAGGATTTTATGTGCATCACAATGTGCGTTTTGGTAAAAATATATACCCAACACACTCTTACAGTGCTGATGCATCATGCTAACTCTGTGTACTGCTTCCACATCCAGTCATTATTGCAAAAGGTAATCAAAACTGAGAAGAGCATGCATTGGCAATATCCTTCAGCAAACCAGAACCTCCCAGAACTTAAAAGTACCAAAGAAGACATTAGGAGACTTTAGTTACTTTATTTTCCAACCCTGTGTTCCCATGCACTGTCCTGGACATGTATTGATTTGTACAAGAACAAAGAGAAGAGAAATCAATAACTTTTACATGAATGCACAACAAGCAAATGCTGCCCCTCCCCAAGCAGGACCTGTAGAACCTTCCCATGAGCCTTCAGCTGTCACTCTGCTGATGGCCGAGAGGGAGAGAGACTGATGCTGCAGCAATTCTGGCCTCTCTCTCTCCATTCTGCTCTGAATTAAACAGCAGAATTAGATGGAGCTTTGGTACCTTTTGAGAATTAAGGTTGACTGTGGCTTAAGGTCTGCAATACAGAAGCATTAAAGCCTCAAAATCCATTTCTGCCTTTATGGGTTAATCCGGCACTCACTGTTGAGTTTTGGAATTACTTAATAGGAGCATGCTATCAGATCGTTACTACTGACAAATAGGACATGCAAACGCCAGCTTACCATATTTGAAGGTGCCATTCGACACTGTACACTAATGAGTCACACCGCCCAAAGGTGCAGTAGATTTACTAGAATGGCAATACAAGTCCAGCTTAAAGCAGCATGAGCACTCCCAGCTTATTTCAAGATCAAATGCTTTCCAAACACACACTAATTAAAGCTTATTAGCTCCACATGTCTTGGGCATGCCTGTCAGTGGTGAACTATTCCTATTTCATCCCTAATGATTATATAAACCCGTCACATGGACAGTCCTCTGCGCTGTAGCATACGTGTGGCCCCGTCCTGTGTGAAGAGTGTATTAGTAATCTCTCATGTGCAGGCAGTGTAGCACGGCCCTGCTAATCCAGCTTTGTGGCAGGAGCCTAGCTTTGGCTGACTCACCGCATTCAGACCTATTTAGGGCGTCTCATTAGGAAGCGCTGAACAAGTGCAATGTAGGGTTGTCTTGTTAGGCAACTAGGACCTGCTACGCTTGGCTGCACACTCTCTCCCTTACTCCCTTTCCCTACCACAAAGCGGAGAAAGCAATTAAAATTTTAGCACAAACTGCTCTGCTCAATGATAGGTAATTCTGGGGACTCTGTTCCAGACAGAGAGCTTAAAGAAATGCAGCCAAGCTTCATCCAGCCACTGAAAAGCATGCATCATGTCTAGGGACAATGTGATACTATGGAAGCAGATACCTAGTATGCGCACATAATCTTAGTTAGAAAGCTCTCTCCACCTAGGCTTAGCCAGAAAATGTGACCAGAGAACTTAATTTGGCGCCAAATAAGTAGACTATGACAGAGTGTGAATCAGAGTGTGTGACCTTGAGCAGTGTGGAAGCAGATAGAAGTGTGATACACTCAAGTCATCCATCCCCAGGGGCCCGAGCAGGCCGGAGGAGCCAATTTATGTAACACATGAATCAGAATGCTTTCCTCTTCCTCCTTGTTAGATTAAAGGAATCTGGGCACTCATGCATGTATGACTGGCACATTCTCACTGGCTTTAAGGAGGACTTGAACTAGAACACTTTACGCAGCCACCGTGCATTAACATAGTGCCACCACGCACAAGCAGCAACAGAGTTACATTTGGCCAAATAAACAAGAAAACATTTGACAAGAGAGCTTGATTAAAAGTGTGTCTCTGAAAACATCTCAATCGTGTAGCACCGTCAGCTTCCTGTAACTGACTGTATACACACACACACACACACACACACACAGAGAGAGGAAGTGTTCTATTTCAGGCATGTTTGGCAATTTTATGTTAATTTGGGGGGCTTTAAGCTGATTTGGGTAAACCTTTACCTCAATACAAATGCCAGGTTCTATGAATATACATAAATATTCAACTTGGAAACTTTCCCAGAAATGTCCTCCTGCCATCTCCAATAGCCTAATATCACTAATATTAGCTAACCAGATAGATAACTTTTAGTAAACTAGTTCGTATTTGTCACAGTTATACAGGAGTAAGACTGTAGCATCTAAGCTCCAATTTGCAATCTCAGAGATTTATTTAACACTAGCCAACCTGTCAAAATAAACCAAAATGTGATGTTTATGGTATATCACTAATATTAGCTAAACAAGCTACCTAGCATGCAGAATCTGTGGCTAAGGTACTATATCATCCTCTAATAATTGACATATCAGACCTTGTAAAAGATTTTGTGAGAACACAAACGAAGCTCATAATTAATGTTCCCCAAATCAGTTTTTTTTTATTGAAGCATTAAAGTATCAAAAAAAAAGACCTGCACTGTGTTAACAAATTTGACCCAAATACCATTTGGAATCAGCCATCCAAGAGGAGTTACCCATTTAAAATGCAATATTTCTTTTTTCAGCTCAAATATGCTTTAAATTTAGTTTGGGGGGAAAAAAGTAACTAAATACTTTAATTACATATCAGCTATTCTAAAAACAGCAGCTGTTCTGCACGGTATCCAAGCAATGCTTGGAGGAGCAATATTTAGCTTTTTAGCAAGTCTTCTCCATCTTTCTCTCTTTCTCCCACACTCACTCACACACCCACACACACACACACACACACGTTTGTGTGAGAGTGATTCTGGCGCACAGCAAGGTGCAGGGCGGCCCAAGCCTGTTATGTGTGTGACACACAGAGGGTTAACTGCCAAGATCATTCTGCAGAACAAACCATTTTTCTTTCTCCCACCAGTAATTTTCAAACACATTCACTGGCCATTGTGTAGTACCCCTACCGTAAAAAATAGTCTAAAATATTCTCAGTCTTCCTCAAAGGAACTTCAAAGGGTTCTTGGTCGCCGTTCATTACTGAGCTCTGATCAGTGCAATAACAACAGGTGCAATGATGGAACCTGGCAAACATAGCTACGGGAAAGTCTAGGCGTGCTGGTTCCTGAGTGGGCTCAATGCTGCTTGATCCTGCCTTTATCACCAGACTTATCTCTCCCAGAAGGAAAGCTTTTTCCCTTACTGCATGGCTAAAAGCACAGGTTTCTCTTTCACATCGCTTGGGTATGGATTTTAGGGGGAAAATAAATAAATAAATAAAATTAAATAAATTCCACAGGAAGGTTTGTCCTTTCTAAGACCATCTGAGACTTGATCATTTATTTCTTGAACGATATAAACAAGGACAAGTTTAATGTGGAAATGTATTAGTCTTTATAAACGCTAAGTCCTAAAGTGCTCACATACATGAGACAGAAAAACCATTTGTTTTAAGTTGTAAGTCAGCCAGTTATTTCTACCACAAAAATATCGACATTAGATCTATAAGTGAAATCTAATCATGTATATTATTGCGAAAAATGTCACTGCACTGCTCTGCGCATACTCATAGGATTTTAAAGAGAACGAGAGAAGCTGATTTAATTGGATATCACCTAATCACACCTCTTGATACTGTATTCAAACACTTTTTACAATTATGCCACTCATGGCCAGCTTACCGCCTGCGTGATTGTAATGAAAATCAAAAAATATTTCTGCCACACCCACATGCACCATCACAGTGATCTTTTGCCTTATTTTTGCATTTGCATTATGATTATGAAAGCAGAATGTGTGTTTTTATGGTAAACAGTGCTGTTGCATCCCAATCCTAGGTTTTTATTACTTAACTCTGTAAATGCATCCCCCTCTAAATACATGTTGATGTGTTATTCACCTTTGACCATGATCAAACAAAGTGCCTGTGTGTGCACGCATACACATCACAGTCCTGACAGCTTGACAGGTCAGTATTTCCTGGTATTTCTCTGTTATAAGTCTAACAGTAGACTCAAGGACCCAATCAGGCAGTGAGGCGCGATCTCCAGTCGGCTGGAGCTCTTCTTATTTATTATCCCAAGTGAGATTGCTGAGAATGTGCTACACTGATTCAGCTCAGAGTGACAGCCAGACACACACTTCCTCAATCACAGTGCTGCTGCACCTGGAAGACACTATTCCTCACTGATGAACCACAGGCACTACATTACTGACCCTGCTGAAGACACAGGGCTGCGTGGCAGTGATCTTTCCCCAGTGTGCATACTGAGCAGAACACACACACACCGTCCTGTTGAGGTTAAACAGACAAACATTTTCTTTTGTGTAATTAAAGATGAACAGATCAATTCGATAAGGAAAAAGAATATTTTTAGACACCTGTCATTTATTTTGTAACAATAACACTTTTTAACCCCCAGAGTGGACCTGCATAGAAGGAAAAACAGCAAAAATAAGCCCCTGCCATCCCCTGATTCATATGTGCATGCTGTGTAGACAAAAAAAACCTGACAGCCACTGCAGTAAACTCACCATAGCCAGGGATGTGTGTGTATGCATAATAAGCCAGAGAGCAGCAGGCTTATGGGAGTACAGTATGTAAATATAAGCGAGCCAAGGTTGATAGAGGAGCGTTTGTGGAGGAGAATGAGAATTAAAGGCTTAACGGTGGATTCTAGTCAGCAGATATGGAATGCACATCAACATTGCTCTATTACACCTTCCACAATATGAGCTAAAACTCATCTCCCAAAATGACAACAATTACAATAAAAGATGGCTTCAAAGTGGCACAACATTAAAGTGTTTGCCCTATCGTCTGGAGATCTCTAGTTCAAGCCCCGACGATGCCACATCCATCAGTAGCCGGGAGTCCAGGAGAGCGTGATTGGCCCTGCTCTCTGGGTGGGAGGGATGGCAATACATATTCTTTTCTGTCGATCAAAAACTGGCACCAGTCAATCGTGGGTGTCTGAGCTCATGCTTACGGAAGAGGGCAGTTGGCGCTTTCCTCCAAGTGCTCGGGACTGCCCTGTGACATTGCATGAGCAGCAGTTCGGGAAAAAGGCGGTTCGAAGCGCGTGTTAAGCCCCACCCTCCCCGGTTGGTGGCTGTCGTGCAATAGGAGAAAACTAGCTCGCTAGTGGGTGGGAATTGGAAAAGACTAAATTTGGGGGAAAATGGGGGGAAAATTAAATAAAAAACCTGAAGAATGTTTATTAATTCTCTTTAGTGGAATTACATTGAAGATCAGTGAATGTGTTCAAAAAGGTTTAAAAAATGTGTCATTTTTGGCACCTTTTTTGTCATATTTTAAGGTTACCAACTGAAAAAGAAAAAAAAAAGTGTCTGTATTCCCTCTCTTTCTCTAACCTTATACCTGATTGTAGATAACCTCACGGAATGGATGAGACTCTGTCATTATGTGTATACTCTCTTTTAGCCTGTTAAGTCTGCGTGTTTGTAGGCCAATGTCGCTGAATGTTACAGTGTTAGTGCATATTAATGTATTAGGGTGGGTTTGGGAATGTGTTCAACCCTGTATTCATCCTAAATCTCTGACCTAAGGTTGGTTGTGGAGGTAAACACTGCCCGAGGACCAAGGCTGCTGTAGAAGAAGTGACCAGATCCATCATATGGCATTTTAACTTCATAGCATTGGGGTTTACAGTTACCAAGCCTCATTCTACGTAATAATTCCTGTCCAAGAAATAGTCTACATGCAAGTCTGCAATGATATACCTTGAGCCTTTCCCACATAGGAAATACATGTTAATACCTTTGAAAAGAAGATGCATGTATCATTTCATAAATCCATAATCTAAGATTGAAAGTCTTTTCAATATAGTGCATGTCAAATACAATATTTAATGTTTAATATTTAAATCTAAAGGCAACAAGAAAGCTATTACTCTAGAAGGAATTGTGAACTACACTAAATGTTCCATATCAGCTTTACCTATTTCCTACTCTCAGTCCTGGAACTGAAGAAAACCTGAAGCCATATGTAATATCCCAGCTATCTCAAAATGATCAGAGCCCTATGTGGCAGTTTAGACACTTTAAATTCTCTTCTACTGAAAGTCAATAGGGCCTTCAAATATTTTGGAGCCTCCTGCAAACCTCAAAGACATCAGACATCCTCAGATGGAGGAAATGAGGTAGCTCTTCACAGAAACTGTGAATCATGCAAATCAGTTCTATAGTCTTGAGAGATGTTCTGCACCAGTGTGATTGCAAGCACAGATTTGAAAGCAATGTAATAAAACACAGCTTCAGTATTCTAAGAGCTCAGAGGAAACAGCATCGAATGACTGCTCAGTAAATTCAAAAGCCTCCAGCAATATGGACAGATGTTTTTGAGAAAATATCCCAAACACTGTACATAACAATAGTGATCAAATCCGATGTTCTTTCTAAACCGAACGTACAATTTAAAAACCAGTTTAGATAACAAAGGTTAACTGTTACATATTGATTTCTCATTTTAATTATTGATTTTTCAACTAAAATTTGTCCTTTAAAGCACCCAGTTTAACTCCACCTTTCCCATAACCTGCTTGGCCTTGGTCCTTAAATAGTGTGTAGAGAGAGAAAGTATATTTTTAGCCTGCCAGTGGCTGTTGTGTGAGCATCCACATATACGTGTCCTTAATAAGATCCCAGCTGGGTTTCTCAGCAGCTCCACAAACTGAGCCTTGCACACTGTCAGCAATGACAGGGTACTGCAAAATTGAAGAAACTACACACACCTATTGCAGCAGGGGAGCAGCCATTTATAGCAGGAAAAAACACACACAAATGCTAGCAAATGCAAATAACACAATATATAACTGCAATATATAAAATATACACAATGTATTTTACTGTAGCAGGTATTAAGAATTACTTGATGCATATAATTAATAGCCTTGTACATGACTGCAATATTCATAAGTTCAGATGTTTTCAGTATTTGATTGCAAAAACTGACTGCTTGCTAATTGTTCTTTGAATTTCTTCTTCACACACAAATAAAGCACAATAAAAAAAAAAAAACACATTTGAAAAAGACATAGGGCCTTGATGAAAATTATTATTTTCAGGAGAAACCTGGCATTTACTGCTTTACTGCCATTTCCTTCCCATTTACTGACCATGGTACATATTAACAAATGAATGAAATCATTAATACCATCAAATAACAATCATTGATCAAAGATGCAACAGCAATACATTCACCATTTTAAACATTTAATTATACAACACTATTTATGTCTAAATACTTATGTCTAAAGTTTTTAACATGGCGAAGCAGGACATCAGGATTGGACAATGTTCCTACAACTACTCTCTTTTCACGATGTTATTGAAATATTTTGATTGGAGTGTAGGTAGCATGGAAATAGGTCAATAAAACTCAAGGACACAAATTAGTTATTTTTACATCACCAAACACAGCCAAACAACTGGCTGCTTTTTCCCCTCTTTTCTTCCAAAACCTAGATTCGATGAATCAATAGAGTTCCACTGACATGTAACGGGGCAGAGCAATCAATAAAAACAACAATCTCCCACGTTAACAAACCTGAAATATTATATAGTATAAATTGACTATGAATATGCTAAACAAATTATTCTGTTCCATAATCTTACATTATTGGCCTATTGGTTAACATTCTTTTCTGTAAATGAATATGTTGACCATACATTCAGTAAAGATTTGCTGATGTAAACTGCTGTTTGTTTATTTGTCATTATGACTTGAATAAATGTTAGATTGCAATTTAGAAGCAATGCATGAACAAATCCAAATAATAAAAAAGGATTTAAAAAAAACAATTCTTTAACAATTTTTTAACCAGGGCCTGTACTAGAAGTTCTCTAGTCTGGCTTTTATAATAGTAGTCTGTAATGTGCAAATGCAAAGGGCATTTGTCTACTCAGTATAGACAACCTTTAAAAGTATGCAATGTATTGTAGGTTTCTGCAGACTAACCATAGCCCGCTGTAGAAATAATATTTGGAGCGTCAGTGACCAGCGTGAGCTAACTTTGGAGGCTCAGTGAGGTCTTTTTTTTCACTAAAGTGCATCAGGTAACAAAAAAACAAAACAATGACAATCTAATAGAGCTTTTCAAGGGCCTGGTTAGACCCAAAGGCACAGGAGATGTATGATAGAGCTCATACAGTCATGGCACCCAAACATATCCAACTTGTGAATCACCGGTGCTGTCATCTAGGACTGTCCATGAACTCCCAGCCAAGGACAACTGGGAACACTCACACTGAGCTATCACCGAAGTTACACAATCATCTTAACACACACATGACCCTCATGAAAGACAAACCTCATGGACAAATGAAAATCGTAGTTAACAGGCTTGCTCATCAGAACAGGGTCTGACAACTGGCTATGCGCACACAAACACACACAACCTTGCATGGAGGTGCACACATTAACCCTCCGTCTGACTGACCAGTGGTGAATCACTCCTGAGCCTCCATGTTCAGGCAGAAGGCACAGGCTCAGGGTCACAGTTTTCCATGTACTGACAAGGCTAGGGAGCATTCCTCCATGAATCACCCAGGCTCAGTGAGAGATTAGAGACGTGCTCCTCACGCAATGGCTTAGGATTTAAGCAGGACACTTCCTTGAGTGCATGTGGCAGGGGACAAGAGCACAGTGAAATATATCCAAGCCCCTGATTACTAGGTCAACCATGAGCATCTCTGACCCTCGTGTTCTGTATTTAATTCATGCTTTAATTTTCTTTTAGCCTTTTTTTTTTTTTTTCAGATTATGGTGATGGGAAGTAAGCCTGCCTATCCGAGGCAGCCTGCCAGGAAGTAGACTTTTAAAGTGACAGGGTGATGTCGCAGAATTGATAATGCCAGGTGGCCATGTAGAAAGGCCAGTATGTAGCTCACAGCATGCTAACTGAGGAATGATGTGCAGAATCCATAGTAGGACATTATCAAAGCGCCATGTGCGACTGTGCTTTTGTGTGGCAGCATCTTCTTTCATCCCAAGATTACAGTACATACACACGGCGATGTAATATATGTGAGGGAGTGGGGATACGCTCTCTGTGCCTGGCAAGGAAAAAAAAAAAATGGTGTGCTGCTATTCATTTTAAGAGCTACCATTTGAGGGTTGGACTTTAATGGAGTGAGCGAGGCTGCACAGAGCGGCTTAATTGTTTGATTGATCGGTCATGCTACCAGGCGTATTTCTGAGCCCTGTCCCTGCCGATCAATGAGTCAGTGAGCGCCTAGCAAAACATATCAGCTTACCAGCAGCTGAATTCAATTAAAGTCAGGCTCTACTGTCCCTGGCTGGGAGTCTATTACACAACCCAAGTATGAGAACCCCTCCTCCACTCAACCCCCACTATAGCTACATAGTGCACAGTTACATCCCCATTCAGCACCCGCCTACACACACACACACCCACACCCCCACGTTACATAGCATACTGGCCACAAATCGAGTTAGTCTTCTAATCTGTCATTTAAACAAATTATCTTGGGCCGTACTGCATCAGCAGTATTACTGCCCGCCTAAGGGGGAGGGAAAAAAAGAGAGAGCAAGAGAGAGAAATAAGAGGGGGTGCTAATAGAGACACAGGAAAGGCTGATGCTTTGGCAGGATGCGAGTTTGGAGGGCGGGGTACAGAGAGAGTGAGAGAGACATAGTAGGCGTTGGGGGGGTTGACAGCTAAGGTGAGCTGATGAGGTTCCAGTAGGCTGACTCTCATCTGGCTTCTTAAATTGAAAACACGAAAAGGAACAAAACCACAAAGCAGTAAATCAATGGTCCTTCCTAGAAGCTCATGGACCCTGGGTTGGCCAGAACCCAGGGACATGGAAAAAGAAGAGTCTAAGGAAAAAGGCTGCCTGTAGCCTATTGCAATAGCCAGCTATAGATCTAGCTAATGAGATTATAAGGGCAAATCCAAATGGGAGATAAGAACCACACT
The DNA here is from genome assembly GCA_028565825.1 of Olivaichthys viedmensis. Lineage (NCBI taxonomy): Eukaryota > Metazoa > Chordata > Actinopteri > Siluriformes > Diplomystidae > Olivaichthys > Olivaichthys viedmensis. Next base: position 14,406,982 of record JAOUQW010000002.1, on the reverse strand, counting down.
CAGTCAAGGGTCAGGGATTCACAGGATGTTCTGGCAGGTGATGGAGTCCATATAGACTAATAAAGATGTCCAATCGGCACTCTCGTTTGACAGAATCCAGTGCCTATTAGCAGCTCTTAAATACATTAAACTATTATATCCATGCTGCTGACCTTGAATAGAGGACTGCATTTGCATTTGAAGGACAGCTCCCTGTAAGCATGATATGAGGACACTCAAAACTCCTGCAATGGAAAACCAAACCATTTGAGCATGCTAATACTAAAGGAGATCAAACTGTAAAAGATCTCTGAGCAAACGATCTGATGACAAGAGCTATGCTCTTTGCTCCCATAAAACACACTCACACTCTTCAAACAGGGTTTTCACTTCTATTCCATTCATCACATGGTGCGTATGAATGACACCCTCATGCACACACACAAGTGATGGTAACGGAGACTGTAGGTGGATGAATCTGATCCACTGTGCGACTGCATAAACAGTATTTTATTCCAGCAAAACAAACTGTTCTAAATGGAACATGGGAGCAGAGAATATGCAATACATGTGACGCAAATGAGGAAGCTTAGCATGAAGCTAGTCATAATAAACTGGATCTACAAGGATAATGAAAGTTTTCCTCATGTCTTTCTTTTTTTGTAAGTCCTGTTGGAATCGATTGGACAGAAACTTTCCTCCAAAGCCAATGGTGCCCTCCAGCTCTGGTCATCAAACCAGCCAGATGGATTGATCTCCATCAGTGATGAGGAAGCATTAGCATCTTGAAAAGTGCTGAGCAGGGGACATTCTCCTCTCCTGACTCGCTCACGAGAGACCAGCACCCCTGATGCACTCTTTAACGTTGGTCTTTAAAGTTTCATGCTAGCCGTTGAGGAATGTAGGGGTATATGTTTAAAGAATTTGGTGACATAAATGTACTAAGCAGTCCATTTATTTTCTGCAGGGCATTTCCCTTCCCACAAATCCAAATTTGTGAAATGATGGGACCAAAAGCTTCTCAGTGTGTTAATTTCTCTAAATCATTCAGACCGATTGTGGTCAGCCTTCATCTGTGAGGACAGACCTGAAATGAGGGTAATGGGGCAGAAAAAATTTCTTATTGGCTTTGAAATTATCCAATTAGTAGACCAGCCAAGATAACCTTTAGGAATGAGGTGTCGATGAGCCGAGCACTGAAATGGGTCAATACTTGGAACTGAGTCGAGAAATTAGTGAACCCTGTGCGACTATAGCTGTGGCTCTTGTCTCTTATTCTGTATCTGTTTTACTTCTAGTATGATTTAGGTCTGAAGGGTTATTCGTTTGTCCTACTCTACCTCGCTTGCTTGTACCAGCGAGGATTGATACATGGCTAAACGTAATAAATTCATTTAACTCCACCATGTAAAATATATTCCCCATGTTAAAAAGATTTAGATTCTTTTGGAAAGACAATACTTTATTGCTTGAGCCAGCCGGAGTTAAACCTGGGGCTTATAGGCTGCAATTCATCTTACATCTGTAGTCCCATATCAATTATGCAAAAACCCTCACCACAAGAACAACCGTATCAGAGGTTTTGCTTCAGTTAAAAATTGGTTAACATATTAAAGATTGGTTAATGTAAAGAGTTAGGGTTTTAATCTGATCAATGTACACAGTGTAAATTAAAAATTTCTACAGGGAACAGATATCTGCAATATTTAAGATGGTATGCTAACAACAAACCTTGCCTTAAGGGCCGTTAAAATGTATTACCTAGCCGAGTATGAGATCATGTGCAAGAGTCTTGTAACTTTATTAGACAAACTTGCATGTCTCTGTTCAAATTATCACATTATTCATAAAGAAATGTGCAGACACCCTCATTTGACCAAACATGCTTTGGAAATATGCAGGAATAACAAAAGGTAAGTTTCATTTAGAGTGGTGGGAACGAGCATGTGATGCTGTCTCACCCCCAGTTACTCTCATCTGCTTTCATGACGATTTGGTGACACTCTTATAATTTCAACATTTTAAACAATAATGACATCACGTTGTAGCAGTTTAGGCACATCACAACGGCCACTTAACTCTCTGCCCCACAATACTCCCCACTTTGAACAGAAAGTCATGTCATGCAGTCAGTCAGGGGTCAGGGATGCACAGGATGTCCTGGCACATAATGGAGTCCATATAGACCAATAAAAATGTCCACTCTGTAGCCTCATTTTACAGAATCTACTACCTATTATCAGGTTTCAAACAGATTAAACTTTTATATCCATTCTACTGACCTTGAATTGGAAGATGCATCTTCACTTAAAGGACAGATCTATGCAAGCTCAATATGAGGAAACCTGAGCAAAGCATTTTAGCTTGCTAACATTACAAGAATCAGACTGTAAAATAGATTATATGAAATGACTTATAGCTTAGAAGGAATGAAGGGGAGCCCAAAGCTACAGTGTCATGCTTGGGCTCATGAGGCGGCTCTGTCTTTATAGAGGCAATTTATATGCTTTGCCCCCAAAAGAGGGTTCCCACCCCAACTAGAACACATGCAGGGTTTATTCTATTAATTGCACCGTGTGTGTAAATGATGTCACACAAACACAAACACAGGTGATGAACACACACACTCAGCTCTATACAAACAGTCCTACTGCTGCTCACTTTCAGCAGATCCTGTCCCTTACTCTCTCTCCATCTGTGAATGTAACCCAGTCCATTCCTTAAGGGTCCCGGCTCACCCACTGCAGCACAATCAACACTTAACCCTCCAACTGCTCTCACTCTCTTCCACACGCATGCACACACTAACACAACCCTGTCTATGTGACAGTGAGGTTCCAAAGCAGGGTCCTTAAGCAGGTGGCGGGTCTCCTCCCCGTGGCACAAACACAATGTGCATATGTGTGTGTGATTGAGTTTGAGCCTTGTGGCCCCATTTGCCTGTCACATCACATGCCACAGGCAGACAGCCCTCATTGACCTCCCACCCAATCACCATCCTGACATGTCAGCCTAAACACACTTAACGTTTCATGGACGGCAAAAACAATAACACGCAGATAGGGCCTTATCTATGAAACACTAGCTAAACACCCTCAAACTGGTTCTTTACCCGTTTCATGTAAGACTGATCTCATCAATGGTTTTGTTTACATGCAAAGATTTTTGTCAATCAAAATAAACTCATTCCAATTGCAGATTCAGAATGAACTGTTAACATGTACCTTAAACTCAGCAGTCTGATTAAAATCTGTTTACATGCACGTTACATGTAATCCAAAACAAACATGTGCGCATGCAAAGAGCAGAATTTAGTGTAAACTTTACCATAAAAATGCTAGTTCAGCATGTTAGCTTTGCCATATAAATTTCAATCGCCGAGGGAGAGGCAAAGCATTCGTGTACCGAATCATTCTGCTTCAAAATATTATTTGGATGCTCATCCCACCCTATCCAACCTTACAGGTTTATTTTTATTTTTTTTATATATATTTTACAATGTGCCAACAAGAACTTTATTTTTACACAGGACAATTTTTTTTGCCCCAGCCAGTGCAGGGTGTGATGCAAACCCACATGCGCATAAAGTATGCAAAGATTCCTGTTTCATATGGTTACATGGTGATTATTCTTCTATTTAACAGATTATTAAATAAACTGACCTGGTTTGATTGGACAGAAATTAAATTCAGATTGCCCTCAATAAGTTTAGTCTGATTCTGATTTAGGTATATACATGAACTTTTTTATTTCGATTGAGCAATTAATCGGATTATTAACAGATTATTAGGCTAAATGTAAACTAAAAAGTGAATTTTCTAATTTATTTTTCATGTATTTGTGCATCACTTCATGTCTCAACAATGTTATAAAGGAAGAACTACATGCTTATTATTTCATTCTTTAAGAATGATATCTAATCAAATCAGAATTTGTTTTTATAAAAGATACTTGACTAACAGTTGATGCAATAAACACAAATAGGCCTTTACTCTTAGGAAATCAGGAAACATGGCTGAATGCAAAAAACTCTCTGAAATGAGCAAACCTGCCACAAGAAAGAAAAAGTAGCACCCCATCATGCAAACATGTAAACCTTTTTAACCTGAACTAATTTTCTGAGTAAGAGTAATCTCTTAGTAATCTCTAGCTTTTGATAAATGTATTGGATTTTATTTGGTTTCTATATAGATGAACCATTATAAATATCCTATAACTGTGAGCTCATGAAGCACAGCTATAGTGAGTTGCAAGGAGTACACTGCATTTTAAAAAGCCTGACACAAAGAATTTTTTATTTAACCCCTTGAAATTCCTGTATGAACACCTAACGCAAATGTCAGCTACAGAATTTGCCCCACATCATACATACACATGCGCTTTTAGCACCTGTTCTGCCATTAGTTACTGACAGTAATTCAACAAATTCCCTTATATGACAAAAACTCACAAGTTGACAGAGCAGACGGACCTGTCAACAAGCCGCGACTGCCTGTGGTTATTTAAAACGTGTTCGTCTGAACTAATCCCACTCTCTTCTCATCTATTCCATGCTGTCTGTCCCTCGCTCTTTATGTCTACTATTACAGTCCATCACAAAGGCGCTGTTCTCGTTCTCCTATTCCCTGCTGACTGGTACACAGAGGAAGTAAGATAGGATATCACGAGACTGTCTGGCGTTAAAAATGTGCCCTCAAAGCCATGTTATATATGTGCGTATGTATGCATGCACATACAATCCAAGAGGCATTAGCAGATACGTTTTCAACAGCTAAACCAAAGCCCAGCATTATTCATACCTCCAGTTCATTCAGAATGGAAAGTACCCAGTGCATTAAAAGAGATGTTAGCAATCAGTATACATAAGCCACATTGTGTGTGTGTTCAAAGAGGACATACTGAATGGATTCCACTCTATCTGGTTATTGAAGCCCGCTAGCATCCGGCCCTATATCTCAGAGCATGGTTTGTAAAAGTAACTTTGCTTTTGAATGGGCTCCAACACTGAAGCCGAAAATGGTTGGAGCACAGAGGAAGAGCTGTCAGTGTGGCAGGGATCAAAAAGGAGGCCTTGTATGTGACAAGCTCAAGCTCTCAGACACATGGACGCACATAAAAAAATCCTTTCAGCTCCAGCACAAAACTGTATTGTATTGTTTAAGAAGACTCTAAAGCAGAGCTGCATTGCAGTGGCCCCTCATCAGCAGACCAATGTCGGCTCAACGCAGCTACTGCAGATTTGCTTGCACTAACTCACATGAGCAGAGAGACCTAACTTGGCTGTTAAAGAGAGAGATAGATAGAGAGACCTCTCCCTCTACCAGGGCAGCTTTATAGAGTGGTGTGTGCCCCATGACTGTGCATCACAACTCATCCGAGGAAGAAAAAGGTCTGGAAAACTGGGCTTACATTCCTCAAAGATAAGCAAATTTCAAATCCTTAATGAGGGACAGAAGAAAGTCGAACTTAATGAAGGAGTGCTTTATTACTTTTGTTGAAAACAAACCCAGACTGATCCTGAGACCCGAGTAAAACATAGAAATCAAAACTGCATTCTTCCTGAAGATTGACTCCACAGGGACTATGACAAATTAAGCATTAATGTATATTGAACTGGAGAGAAGACTGAATTGGCCTGAGACTTGAAAGACGCTGATCTCATCAAGTGATGGGGGAGAAAAAAAGGTGTGCTAGAGGAGAAAGCCGTGGGAGAGGGGGCTGGAAAATGATACTAAAAGAGCAAAAGCAAACAGCTCAGCTCGTTTCTGCACCCTGTTAGCTGTTCCACACTGGCACCCAGAGTCACTGCCAGCTGCTACAAAGTTCATCCAAGACTCCAGCATTTCTTGCTTGAGTGCTACTGCCCTGCGGTGGTAGACTGAGGAAGTGCAGGGGAGAGCAAGCGCTTGAACGAGACAGTACCACTGCACTTAACATTGTTAGCATTGTTGTAAAAGCGTACAAGCATTTACAGATTAAAAAACAAAAACAAAAATCACTGGAAAAAATGTCATGTTAAAAAAGAAAAAAACAAAAAAAAAAGAGAGTGAAAAAACAAAACAAAAAAAAAAACACCACAGTTAAATTGGATGAATAGAGCATTAATGATTATGTAATGATCTGTAGCCCAAGGTCAAAAGAATGCATCCTAGGTGCATGAGAGGGCCAGAGCAGGGTTGGAATTGATCAATGATGTTTAAGGATCATAGGAGCACTGCAGTAAGGCTACACCACTGCTGATACCCAGACATCTTCTGCAGGGCCTCGCCCGCACATGCGCACAGATCTATCATTGTGAAGTATTTCCATTGACTGTAGCTAAATAATGCTATGCTTACACCTTACCGTAACCTCATTAGCCAAAAGATATTTTGGCTCTTTTAGTTTTTCAGGTATTCCTATCATCATAGGGACATTTGGTGGCATACATACTCACCTACACACACACAACACAGCTATTAAGACTGACGGAGAGCTCACACTCCTCATTACCAAGCCCACGGGGTAGTACCGTCACTCAGACTAATCATAAACCATTTGTGCATGTTGATCTACAAACCTTAGTCAAATCCCCTCCTGGACAGACTGATGCCATAATGAAAAATGTCTCCTAAATTTTAATAAGAAGCCGAGTGCACTAAGGACAAAATCTATTAACATTCTCTCACACACTGCAAGATGGCATACTTTCGGTTAAGGGTGGGAATCTGTAGGCACCTCACAATTCCATTCGATATCAATTTAAGGCACCTTGATATGATTATAAATTGTTTCTCTATGCATGTTGATGAATCTCAAATGTTTCAGTATTATCACTTGCTGCTTTTAAAACATAGTATTATCATTTTCTTCCATCATGAAAAACACTACACTTAACATGTTTCCATTAGGGCTGTCTAATGTCTAATGAATTCTATTTTGTAATTAAATATAAAATTAGAATAAGTAAATTAAATATGTATAAATTTTGTAATTAAATATAAAGAAACATAAAACAAAAGTATGTGTCCTAAAAGCGATATTACATGTAAATAGGTCATTTCCAACAGGCACTTATTGGAGTTGCTCTTTTTCTGTGGCTAAATCTCAAATGGTGGCATATAGTGCACTATAAAGGTTTTACAACGACATTGTTATATACTATGTAGTGAGCATGCACAGGAAGCTATTTGGGATTCAGTTTAACCTGCATGAAGACGAACCAAAGAAGGCAGATTTGTAAAAATCTAGCTAAATATCAGCAACAAGAAAATATTACTGTGGGTAAATAAATAAAAATGCATCTGAAACAAAGTTTATGCTAAATTTCTTTGCTCTTATGTGATACAAAACCATATTGTAGCGTTAGTGCTAAAGTTCGCTCAGTCTGTGGCAGTATAAATGGGCTCATTAATATTCTAATGCATTTGAATACTAAATTGATTAAAATTCAAATGCTATTTTTAAAGACATTTGACAGCTCTAGATGTTTATTTTTCATAAGAAATGCTTGGTTGTTATTTTTCAAGCTGTTTCAGCTGAGGGCACATAACGCTCACACAGAAATACACATCTCAAAAGTTTGGCTCATAAGCCCCTTACAGAGACCTTACTTTCTCTATTACACACATGCCCACACAACTCCCTCCCTCTACAATATGCATAAACCCAGGACAAATGCTGGAATCCTTAATCAGCACCTCCATTTCTGGTCAGAGATAAATGCAAATACAGGTTCGTTTCCCCTCTCATCTATCAGCCAGCAGGGTGGTATATTGAGAGCTGAGCCAGGACATCATTACAGCAAGAGCCGCAGCTCCACAGGCCTCCTTCTCTGTGACAGCACTAATGCATCCATTTATTTGCTTCAGCTATTCGGGCCCAGGTCAAGGCCATGACCCGGCTGTGAATAGCACTTCCGTAGCATCAGAACTTCAAGATTATGGCTTCATCAAGCTCAAGATGGTCAAGATTGGTGTTGGGAGGTCTTGTACACCCTTGAGGCCCATGTGGAGATTAAACTGCACACTTTCAGCTTCAATAGGGCTTGAGAATGTGATATCACATCGCAGTGACTTGTGGGAACTCTGCGTTACCTAGCTAGTTAATCGCTACCAACAATCTAGCTACAGTTTCTTTACAAATCCAGGTCACCATGGTAACCGCAGTAATAAATAGACAGTGGAATATTATTTTAGTTTTACTGAGTGAAAGAAAAATAAGAGAAGCAAGGTTTCTGAGGTGATACGTAAAAACATTACTTTCTTGAGAATGAGCTATCCGTTAAAAATACATTTCGCCAGCCAAATAGTCTCTTCACACATTAGCATGCAAAACACAACAGACTGGGGCTACCGATTCATTCTCTTTTAAAAGGAGTCATCAGTACTGACCCTGGCTCATGAGAGAATGTAAAGCCTATTATGCTAACTAGAACTCTCTCTTATTTGTACATTTTCTGCATTTTTATTTTCAGACTGGCTCTAGGAAGACACTGAAGCAAAAGGGTGCCTAAAGCTCTTAAGAGGAGGATCAGGTGTTTCCTGGCCACCCAAAAGTCTCCAGCTCCAGCTCCAGCTTTTATTCCCTTGCAAGTATGTGGACTGAATGCATCATTTAAAGGCAGATAAGTCAATGGGGTACCTGGTCTTCAACACGACCAAGGTTTTATTTATTTTGCTAGTTAGGGTTGCTTTGATACAGACATTTGCTCTACAGTGTATTATTAATATAGCACAAATCTCTACCCACTTTATTACATACAAAGGCATCCAGCTGGTGTGTACAGCATGAGGGAGAAGCTCGGTGGGTATTGACTGATTACTCCAGTGTAGCTGACATTGCTCTCCTTGGGAAGCCAAAGGCAATGAGGAGGATTCAGCGCCAGATTTAGATCCAGCAGCTGCTCTGCCCTGCACCACCCCACGCATCTGCCAAGTCATCCTGGGCAGGACGCGGAGGTGACTCCTGCCCCAATGCCACCATAATTTTCCCACCCACACACACACACAATCTTGTTAATAATACTACACCTAAACCTAACTCCAACCTTTACCTGTACCTAAAATGAGATCTTGGGTGCCCTTAGTTTTTCAAATAAAACCTGCCTCCAAGGTTTATAAAAAAGAAAAGAAAAAGAAAAAGAAAAAGGACTTTGATACATGGAGGTCAGCCAAATGTCCCCACAATGTCACAACTGTTATGTATTCCTATCATCATTTGGTCCCCTAAATTTTGGCAGTATGCTAGAACAGGACTTCATGGCACACACATACGCACAAATTCTGTGCATCCCATTTACAAGACTGAATCTTCACTAGAAGTCGTTTTGAAAGACTATGGTATAGTGGGCTTTACGTAGGACACAAAGAGAACGCGTACAAAACAATTCCCAATTTCAGATGCACTAAACGATTCATCATCCTGTCAGAGAATGTAAAGGAGGAGCAGAAAGCATAAACTGGATTAATCACCACTGAGGAAAGCCCATCTTCGCTGCAGTGCTTACAGGAAACAAGAAGTGAGGCAGAGTTAAAGGGAGGAGGAGCTGCTACCCTTCCAGCCGCTCACCCAGAGGTGTTACCTGTAATCACAGATCTGTGGAACTAGAGAGAGCTGTTAAGGAGAAAGTGAGGAAGGGAGACTGTGTTAGATGTGCTGGCCATGTATCTAGTCCCCTGCGGACTCCTTCCTTCTCTACTGAAGGCGACACGTTTCTGCACGTGACATTTATACACCCAGCCTGCGGTAGGAGGTGAAAATAAGATGGTGCAAAAAAAAAAAAAAAAAAGGAAGAGGGTGGGGGTTAATCCAGTGAATACTGAAAGTCAATTTCCTTCTTTTCTATTCTGAAGGCATATACTTGTATGTGTGAAAATACAGCTACAATATATGCAAAAGCACTTACACTGAGCAATTATTTGAATCACCTTTTCTACAACAATGGGTTTTGTGTAACTAAAAGAAAGACAATTGTGTTTGTGCATCAGAGACTGTAATAAACATACAGCTAAAACAAAGCTGTACAAATTCCTCCTAAAACCATCATTTGTTTAAATTAGCATTCTGCTTTGTTGCTTAAATATACTGCAGACCGTTCTAATCCCCTCATTCACTTCCAGTAAGGAAGCTGGTGCAGTTACCTGAAACTGAAACTCTAGACCTCTAGCTCCTTCTAGTGGCAGCCTTTAGTCTCAACACAGCAGCATTAAGGGCCACACCCTGTAGGTGATCCACCCTGGAGACAGGGGCAATGTCCTGTAAATACAGCTGCATGCACACACTACAGTAATTATCCTAAAAATCTACAGCACTGCTCATTGGGGATATTATAGAGAAGAGAAAAAAGAAAAGAAAAAAAGAGACAGAGAGGGGGAGAAACAGTGAGAGTCCTTGCTTGGGGATGAGTTATGATCTGCCACCGTCATGCCTCAGGTATTTTATGAGGCACTTAGTTACCCAGCCGAGGTGGTGCAGCTAGATCATAGATTTCACCATTATTACCACACACACTCCCCTGCTCGCAGTTGTCAAACCAACTGTGTCATTAATTATTGCATTAAACTGCTATTAGTGTGGGTAAGACCACAGAGTTGATAAAGATGCACACCCCTATCTGCCAGAACACAGACTGATTCTGCGCCCTGATCCCAGCTTCCTAACAATCAAAGAAAAATAATTTCACTGTACTGGTATATGTGGCAATAAAGTCTTTCTTTCTTTCTTTCTTTCTTACCCAAGAAATTCAAGCCGATTCACAACATTTGACTTTTTTTTATTTGATATTTGACAGAAAAACAACTTTGAAAAATAAGTAAACTAAATATTTTGTATTACCCTTATTAAAGCATGAACAAAAGGGAAGGTACAGAACAAAGCAAATTAATTGCTAATATATGAAATATTACATATGAATAAAAACAACCTTGCTTAAATACATTTGTGAGAGATAAAAAGAATAACAGTGTTACTGAGATCATTGATCATCAGTAAGACCTCCACACAGCACACTGTGGCACTCAGGCTAAATATTACCACCATCATATATAGCTCCTGCTAGAAACCCAAAAAGAGTGTGGACATCAACCATTAATAGGGTTTTACTTTCAGTACTTTACTGTGACATTAAACCTGGAAACAGCATTCTGTTAAAGGGAACTTGCCCAAATGCATTATTATTATTATTATTGAACTAAAATTAGGCTTTGAAAAAGGGTTCTATTATTTTGACAGTGGCAGTCTTTGGCAAAACTTTCCAGTGTGCGCATTACCAAATAGAGACACATCCTAGCAGAGTCACAGATTTAGCACAACACACATCTGTATTTTAGTAGAAAACAAATAGTATGGACCCACAATATGAAGACCATACAGCTCAGGACCTTCATTTAGGATGTCAGTTGGAAACTGACCTTGGATCCCCTGGAATGATGTGTGCAGTGAACGAGTAAAACAACAGAAAGCAATAAAACGTTATTCAATCTGAGAATGTGGCTGATTTTCTCATAGACTAGCCTCTCAGCACCATCGACTCATTTATCAAACTTCACCAAGAGACACATTTAACCGTCAATAAACTTAACAAAACTGGTATTTTGTTAGTTTATATGAATATATTTTATCATTGTATTTTTTATCTGTTCTAATTGCTTTGAAAAAAACTTTCTAAATAAAATGTACTATTATCATAATTTATTTAGTGACCATGTTGAATTTGAATTTTGTACCACCATGACACGTGCTAATCACTGGAACATTTGAAGTTAGAAATAGGCAACAACACTCTTAAGGGAATTGCAATTAATGAAGTGGAAACTCTGAAAGAGACAACGCAAGAATAGAATAAAAATATATACTGTATATTTAGGTGAAAGCTATTAACAAAGATCGATGCAGTTCTGCCAATATTTTAGCAAATGCGATAGTATTAAGGCTGCAATCAAGTACTTCATCACACCATTAAGTATTTGGTAGAACTTCTGGGTTACTTGCGTAAAGCAAAAGTTATATTTTAAAAGTTTTTCAAAATATAAAAAATTGCCCAAAATAATACGTTTAAAGCCCTTAACAAGAACAAAGAGTTGGACATCAACATGTGAGATGAGCAAACAAAGCTGACACAAAACTGAAAACACAACACAAACGCTAAAACAGATGGTGGGACGCTCAGACGCTTCAGACATTCACTATTTCTATTATATAAAATAAATTGCATGAGGAAAACAACACACCGGAGCTAGGAAATGTGACAAGCCAGAAATGTCCGGGATTTTTAGATTTACACACTAGAGGTGTTTTTCTTTTAAAGAGATACTTGGAGTGAACTTTTAAAAAATAAATGACAAACCCCATTCCTTACTGTGATCATACATCATGTGTCCATATGCACTGTGGAACACAAAATGCAGCCCCAAAGGGGGACGGTACTGTATAACACTATTTATTACCAGATTTACCTCATGATCTTTTGAACAAATGACTAGGGAAATCTGCATTCACATTCATAAGGGTTAATGTAGGGAATTTTGGGATAGATTTTTGAAAACACATTACAAACACAAAACGTACGCTAAGGAATACAACCAAGGGGAAAAAAAATATCATAAAAGAAATAAAAAATATTTGACAAAGGCACTACTGTTAGGACTAAAAAAATAAGAGAAAATCAAAAGGTTTTGCTAATGTCACGTGCATGCCGCCTCGCTCTGCGGTGCGAGTGACCACGCGTGGCGGTCGTTAGGCGACGAGCGCCACACACATTACGTTTACGTTTGTTAGTCCCTGTCTCGTGATGTGATTGATCCCACCTGTGTCTCGTTCGTCTCCTTAATTAGCGCCCTATAAATATCGCCCTATAAATATCCCTTTGTTTCATGTCATGCTGTGTTCGGACCGTGTCTGTTTGTGTAGAAATAAACGTATGTGCAACGGCTTGCGCTTGTGTCCTGCCTCTCCGTGACTACAGCACGACACTAGATATCTAATTTAATGGGTCTGACCTTTTGACTTTTTTTGTCATAGAACCTAAGTAATGTAGAAAATGTAATAATTTACTAAAATATCTTCCTTTGTTTCTCCTATAAAGGTGTTTGACAGTTGAAATTTGATTTAGATTAAGTGCAATTTGACTCATCAGCATAATGGTTTGTAAAGTGACTAACAAGACGACATGCACTGAACGATTGCTTTAGATACAAAATTAACCTCCTCATCAACAGTGCCTGTACATATTTAGCCATATGTAAAGCTCAACCTAGGGCTAAGCATCTTAAGCAAAAGTAATTAAAATATATGCACAGGGTTCTCATAGTCCAGTCCGGACAGTGCTGGAACCGGTGAACTCTGCTGTACATGATCATTAAAATCAACATGTGCATTGAATATTAATATGATATCCATCAGAAGTTACATTTTTCAATAATGATGATCTGAACAATAAACTGTACATTCACAAGGTTTAAAAAAACGAAGTACTGGTAGGTCAAGATTACACACTGAACAGTCACTGATAGAAGGGTCCATTTAAAATGAGTCTGCAATGTGAATATGTAAAAAGTGCGTTTGGATATGAATTGTGTAAAAACACTGACACCATTTGAGAAAATATGAATAACCATGCAGCTAGAAATTTAGCAAATTGATGGTCAGTTAAGATCACATATGCATTCAAAACTGTCATTTACATTTTCATTAAAAGAAAAAACACCATGTTGTTTGAGAGATTTCTGTTGAAGGGTGATCAAGATAAAGATTTCAGTGTATTATAACTGCATGCTGAACTCACACCAGTTAACCGAGCACTCAGACTTGGTAAGCAGGTATCTGTGATGAAACCTGTTATCACGTAGGGAGCTACAGGTACTAAGTACTAACAATTTGAAAGCCACAAAAATGCTACCAGTAAAACAGTTTATGAAATGCTCATTCACAAACATGTTATACAAATTCTAAAAATGTCTAATCTATTTTTTCTTTTCATGAGAATCAACTTGTAATTGTTTAGTTTGACCATGAAACAAATAAACAAACCTTTAAAAAATGATCCACTCATACAAGCATATCATGTGACATCACATACAGTCACAAAATAAAGAAAATCACTTACACTATTAAAAAGCCCATTGGTAGTGGCAGTACACAGTGGTTAGTATGCAACACAAATTACTGCTGAACTAAAGTAACTTATACTGTTTACATATTCCCCTTAAAACATCTCCACTTAATATATTACATCTAAATTCAATGGCAACCATGGTGAAAATGTGTGAATTTAAGGGTCAGTAAGTAATTTTCCTCACAAGAAAGGGATCTCAACGACCAAACCCATGTAGAAAAGGACTACGGTGAACATTTCCATCTTGCATTCGTAAAATATTTTTCTACCAACCCGCATTACTTCATAATCAATTTCCCTTCATAAAGCATAAATAGGACGTTGCACTTATTGCACATTTGAAATAGCAATCAGTTGAAAGTTGGTTGAACCTAAATGCTTTCTATTTACATTTGAATACATCTGATTAAAAACAGTGCTCTATATTGTTTTTTGGTTTTGAAAGAGATATGAGATTAAGATTATTGTTCTAAAACCAAAACTAGAAACTTTTGGCAAATCCAAACACCTGATTCCATTACCGTTACTTTCTCACAGCATATTATTAGGAAGGTTTGGGGAAATAGTTGTACTGACATTACATGTTTTCCAAGCAGTGATACGGTTACATTATGCCTAAGCAACATTCAGCCCTCTCCACAAATGGAAGTACCCTATTGCTGGCGTTGAAAGATACTACATTGCTAATGTGTGAAATGCTTTAGGAGTCCAAGGATAAATAAATCTAACCCTTAGGTCTTTGCTAATAAATGGTTCATCCTCTGTACATCCAGTTTAACTGGCCGTAATGTAACACAGTGCCCTAGTTCCTTCTGTATGGTATGACCCCAGAAATCTCTCCACTTCTTCCCTGCACATTGTGAGAGGAACCAGAAGAGAAGGGCCTGAAAAGATCAAATATTTTATCTTTATCTAATATATACCCTAGCTGTTTTTCTTTTCTCTCAGTCAGGGGGCCAGACATTCTTTACATCAGCTTGAACTCCCCTTCTGGAAACATTATTTAAAAAATATTAAAATGGCATTAAGTCATAATACTAGTATTGTTAAATCTATTTGGTAAAGAATAAAATCTAAAATACGTCCACTCTGTGTGTGTCCGGGCATCGTTGACAGAACCCTCTGTGATTTGGCACAGTTTAACATTTGTGCTTCATGGCCAGCTGTAATGAGAGAGAGAGAGAGAGAGAGATAAGATGTCACTCAAAGTCAGGCTGCAAGAACTGTCTGTGAATGATAAAGATGGAGCAGAGAGTTGCAACAGCTCTCAACCCACGCAAACTCGCACGACTACCAAGTGATTACAAACTGTTCATCAGAACAGGGCAGGGCTCTCCAAGAAGAAACATACAGCTGATAACACTAATGATGCATAAACATTGTTTATTTTACTTTTCAGTGTTCTGGAGTTCTGGAATTTTCTACATATGGAACTTTCCAAAAGCTCTGGAGACCTCCATTCCAACTGTGTCCCATTCATCAGCGAGTTCATTAATCTCATTAATGAGAGCTCCAACAGGCTCAGTGAGAAGCTCATTATGGAAAGGGCAGAAGCACCAATCTCATTAACAGCTAGATGGACCGCGCTCTCAAACTCCAATGAGCTGCCATGCACACAATGAACAACCGGGGGCAGCAAAGCAACACAAACACACACACACACACACACACACTATTCATCAATCACTGCGGCGTCCAACTCGACAGGATGAGAGAAGACAAGCCTGATGCGACAATGGCTCTATAATGGTAAAGGGCACAAGCTCGAAGTATTCTTATTCAGATTTAGAAAGAGAGCTGTTCACTGTCTAATGCATGTGTTTGACTGTCTTCATGTCTGAACAGCTGAGGGCAGTGATAGCAGCAGCGAATAGTTTATCAACATTTCTCAGTAATTACCTCTAGTTTAGAATGTAGTCTTCAATAAGTGTAGTTTTAAAACAATTGTATTACTTTTTTGGCGATGCAGCCTACCGTGGTGGTTTCATTAAAGCTGCATTCTGTTATTTCATTAACAGTTCTAAACTCTTCCTGCGTGAGTGCCAGGTGTCGAAGGAGGAGCCTCAGTGACATTGTTATATCACCATTCTAGATGTTATTAGATCATTCAAATCTCTCAAATAATTTCAAAGATTTCACTCTTTTAAATGTAGCTTTAATGTAGCTAACTACTTATTTTTCTATGGAATAGCTGTCATCTTTCTTTCTTATACAGCTTCTTCAGTGTTCTTCAGCTTTTCCAATGAGTAACTGGATTATTGGTGTAACTTTTCCAAACAACATCAAATGACAGTTTTCCACATGAGGCACTCGTAACTAGCATACAAAGACATGCACTGTAGTGAAGGTAGCTGGAGAATTTCGGCCAATACCCATAAATTCAGAATTCTGTGGCAAAATAACTGTTAATTTTAAGTTTGTGTCTTCTTAACCACTGTACGTAGACTCATCCTAAAGTCCCAGCACAAAATCTAAAAATATCAGATTTTGATCTGTACTTCCATGCAGAATCTAGGCCCCTAGAGGTTTTGTGGGTTAATGCGCCTCCCTGTGACAGATGTCAGAAAGCATCCGGTAAAAGAACATCTGATTAACACAACAGGGCACTTTTGAAAATCCAGATTATGGGCGCACTTTCATTTATTAAACACCGCTAATCCAAGCGTTCTGCATCACCACGGGATTAAAATCAGGTAGACACCATTGTCTGCTTAAACAATCCATGCTCTAAACCCCTGAACACCATGTCCCTGTGGCGGGACAGAGATGTAGAGGGTTAGCACTGAAACATGTGCTTACTCTCTCAGCGTCTGCTTTAATCAACATCCCTTTTAAAAGGCCTAGGTGATTGGATTTAGATGGCTTTTGCAATTTAGATGGGGAGTGGCCCAGGAACAGTCAACTAAAGTGTGTTTACAAAGGAGAAGATCAATATGGAGAAGATCACAATGGAAACAGCTGTCTCCCGTCAGCCGATACTGTTGCGCGCCAACTGACCATGGTGCAACTCAGCAACAGCTGGCTTCACTAGGTTCATCATACAGTTTCTGAAGGTTAAGATGAATTCGTGAAAAAAGCTTAAAGATGCAGCACAAAAACTTTCTCCTGCCTGTCTAGCCAACCTTTCCCATCTCAGCGCTCTATTGGAGCGTATGCTTTTAAGGAATTGTCATGCTCATTTTAACTTGACTCACTTGAACATTTTGGCCACTTTGTTATGGACATGACTACCACTAAGGTAATGCTGTCAAATCAACTTGCTGGTAGAGATGTACAATGTTCCTTTGGGAAAATTCCAGCTCTAAATACCTTTGTTTTTCGACTAATTCAAGGATGGTCTGATCATTTTCGTCCTGTCCAGATGGACATCTTTGGGATTTTACAAGCAGATGTTGCTTCTTGCATTGGAAAACTTTTTTGGGCACCGCTAGATGCCTTCTTTAGACATCTTTGTGCACGTACCCAGAGAATTCCTAAATACTTCCGGCAAACATGAAATGATAGATGATTTGGATGAATATCTCAAAAATATCTGTCAAAAGAGCGCAATACTGCAAGCTGATTGAATGCACTCTATATGCCACAGTATCATAATTGTAGTGTTTTAATAGATTCATGATCTAATATGTGCTGCACACATCTGAAACCTGCTAGAAAATCACTCACTCTGCACTAATTCATAGCTGTCCAGATGCAAGAGTTACATCATGGAGGAGGCATACAAATATTTGATAATAATAGTGCGATAGGGGCCATGTATTGGAGACCCCGTAGTCATAGGCTCTAACATTTTTTATAACGTACACACACACACACAAGCTGATAATCGGGTTGTCGTAATCAGTGTATAAATGTGGAGCAGACTGTTTTACTTGAATTACTTACATGCTGCCTATCTAGGTTGTTTTTCATCCCCTAAGACATATGTCCTGGTGCAATTATTTATGTAGTACTCTGAGAAATGAATTGACCATAAGGAACAATTTAGTAAAGCAACTCGCAAGATTACTGTAATTGTATCAGCGTATAAGAGGCTTATTGTCATTTCGATATTGTGTGTTTTTAAGGGGTTAAAATATGTTGCTTAATTAAATGGAAATCCATTTGAGAGGCCACGTCGCAATGCGGTGTAGTAAGAGAGAGAAATGTAAACGGAATGCATTTACAGTAATATCTGCAATGCGGTGATTAAATTAATCTTGTATAGTGCACTGTGCATGTGATAATTACTTTGCTGAATCAGGGGCCCATATTCCAAAGCAAATGCCCCAATAAGTGACACTTAATAGAAGGTGGCTTAGAGATGAGGCGCCTCAATGCAATCTGCTATTATCTTTATCCCTGTCATTATCATTAACATGTCATTATCACCACTCAAGATGTTATTTAATAATTTAATTGCACAATGAGGCTTTATACTTCTAAAAGCAGTTTCAATGCAATAACCCCCCCCCCCCTCTTTTTCTCCTATGGTAAGAAAAAGCAGGGTTTTTTGTTAGTGATGTTGTCATTATCATTAACATGTCATTATCACCACTCAAGATGTTATTTAATAATTTAATTGCACAA
>JAOUQW010000002.1:14375650-14386945 GCA_028565825.1 Olivaichthys viedmensis | reverse complement strand
CTTGGATTTGCCCATTGCTTTGAATAAACCACGCTGCATTTGGATCCTACTGTCTGTGTCCTGTGAGTTCGTGACAACAGGTTATCGGTCCCAGGATTAGCTCAAATCTGAATTTCACATGGGTTTAGCCATATACAAACATCAGTGACTCTTGAAAACTGTATCAAACATCCCAACATTTTGCTTCAACTGGAGTGAATTAAGAAACAATGTAAAAGTTGGTCCCATGCCACAGAAGACGGTGTTGAATTCTTAGCTCTTTAGCGCTTTCCTAACTTCTGTTTCCTTTCACAGATATGGCTGAAAATGGAGGATAGAGGATGTTTCTGCAGCATATCAGCATATCCGTAATGTTCAGGGGAGACCATGATTTTCCTCTGACAGGCCCAACCCTGCAGATGTTCCCAACTGACAAGCTATATAATTTGGGCTGCTGCCAGAGTGCCACTGCTGCTATACTAACAAAATAGTCCATGGAAGAGATTATTTTTCACATGCATTCACTTCGGAGTCATAGAGCCAGAGCATTTCAAGCCTTTATGTAAACGTTAAAGCAATGTGCTTTTTTGTAGAGACACTCCTTCCAACCCACCCCTGGGGGGAAAAAAAGGCTCAGTCTACCCAGTTCAAAGTTCAAAACAAATGGTTCTTCACAGGAGCAGAACACAAGCATCCAAATGTTCTGTGAGAACAATAGAGAAGACTTTGAAAACAAACAGATTAGTTCAGAGAACAATGCAAGTGTCACAAGGCAGCAGATGGGACAGAACAGAGAGCTGAAAATACAAAGATTTCATCTAACCCGAGATGTGAGGTGATGTTACAACACAAAATGTCTATTCACTGATTCCACATTTATTAAATGCTTGTGCAACCTTCAATTCAAATGCATAGACAAGCTAGCAGATCTGGATGTAAATGAATTATTGCATTAATTGAAAGTTACCCAGTAAAGCAATGATGTGTTTTTATGCAAAAAGAACACTTGACAACCTTATGGAAAAGAAGACAGGTGTGGAGAAACAGAGCCATCTCCACAGCATGGTACCACAGGAGAAAGCTACAGCATCTCCTTCAAACAAAGAACGTATACACACACTTAGGAAAAAGGTTCCAAGTAAAACCCATTAAAAAAGCTAGAGCCATTAAAACATACAGTGACTGTGGTTGGTTGTAATGCACAATTTGTCAGCCCCCCTCTACCCCGTCCATTAATGGAAAGGGGCTATTGGTGGACCATTCTAAGCACAGCAGTGACATTGACTTGGTAGCATGTGTGGGGCTGGGATTTATGAAGACCATAATATCCATAATGGGTTGAGAACAGTCCAGTCCACCAACCAAAAATATCCAATAAACAGTGGTCCTGTGGTAAAAAACTGACACTGATGAAGGACTAGAGGACAACTGAAAATTTACGCATGGAACAAGTGAGCTATAGACTCAGTCTCTAACTGTACACATACAAGGTGGACCAACATCTGTGCTTTGCAATACTATGGGGACTGCGCAATATGGCGACGATGTAGGACAGGTTGGTAGGCTGTTTGATTTGTTGTTTTAAGCTTTTATTGTTGACACTTATGTGGATGTATGTGTGTATGTATATGTAATATGTTGTGTGTATAATTGTATGTTGTTGTCTAATGCAGCTCATGTTGAGTCCAAGAAAAATTGTCCTGAGAGGACAATGAAGTATATCTAATCTAACATGGTAGGTGTGTCAAATAAAGTGGGCAGTAAGTGGACACAGTGCTTAAAAACCCCAGCAAAGCTGCTGTGTCTGATAATATCTGGTCAGCAGTGGTCCTATGGTGGTTTCCACTAATGGATGGGTCTGAAACTACACATAGCAAGAGATGTCTACAGTCACTTATTGTATACCGACAAAGTGCACCTATATGAAGTACAAAACGTAGACTGCTGTAGCTTTTTAATACAGTTGGGTTTCTCTTCCTATTCAAAATGGTATTAAAGCTTGGTATAAAAGCATGTTCAAAGGCAGATCTGCTAGGCTTTTTTTTATTTTTACTTTCCTCATATATATGCACTTTTATATATAAAAGTCAGACCTTCGATTGTGAGAACAGACTAAATCGGGTACTGTGTCCTGGGCATTCTTTTTAAGTGGAAAAACTGAAGCATGACTCATGAGAAAAATCTATGCTACAAAAGCCTAAAAGATCTGCCTTTATACCATTTTGAATAGGAAAGGAAAACCAAATGCATTAATGAGCTATACGGCAGTCTAAGTGTCTAAGTCCCTACCAACCAGTTAACTGACCAGCCTAAAGTTACAGCTTGGGTCTTTGGCCCTGTAAAGGCTGATCTAATCCTAATTTTACACATAGTACAAAGGATGTGCTAACTCTCTCAAAGCCAGTCTAAGAGATCTGAGAGATTCCCCTGTACTGACCCTTAAGGCACATGCAGAGGGGCTGCTGATGAGCACTTTGACCTGCCGCTCCTCACAGCAAACTTCACTAAGGTGCAGCCAGGGAGATTTGTAATGGCAATGTTGAATTTTCCAATTTCTCTAAGCAATGCTTTCTCCTCTGTATTTCTCTGAGGAAAACTGCCACTTTGGTTTATCTTATAAGAGCATGTGAGGATGCCAACACTTCTCCAAACAAAAACTGTGTTCATTCAAAACAAAAACTGAAAATACAAAAAGGCATGCATTTTTGAGATAAGTGATTTATTTAACATTTACTATGCTAATGCTGCATTTATCATGCACACTCACAAACATATGTTTCTTGTGATTGCTCCAGCTGAATAATCTGACCTTTTTTGCTATGCACCCTACAGAAAAGAGCTTCTGCTGTGGGAAGAAACTTCAAGAGGAATTTGTTTCTACAGCCCCTGATATCAGTGTAACGTGGGCGTATCTGTAAAACAAAAGCATTTAACAAAAAGCAATTTACATTAAAAGCAAAGCGAGTTTTTAAAGTCCACTACTTTGCAGACATGTTGATATGGTGACGACCAAAGTCTAGCTCTGCTCTGCTCAGCAGGCTATTGAAACGCATGCTCATAATGCAGAGACTACAGCCCAGCGCTAATGCCAAGCTCCAGCATGCCAAACAGGAAACAGCCTGTGAAGCTACACAAATTACACCTCCAAGGCCTCCAAAACTCTTCAACTCCTCACTCAGACCGTTTAATTCATGGAAATCCTGATTTTAGATTATAATCACACCCAACAAGGCTGCTGTTTAATAATCTCTACCATTCATCAATGTTGACGGAAGCTATTTTCTGAAAACTGAAATTCTAACAGAACTAAAACTTGTAACATCTGCAACCATCTGACAACTACAGATGTCCTAGTGAAATTCAAGAGCAAATTTTAGAGTCTTTCTATCTGCTTACCTGCTTGAAGTAGGACACCTGGGTCTGATATAACTGTCTTCCTCATTCTGTTCAAAAAGATCTTGCAAAGGAAAATGACTGAATTTACTGATTGAACTTCTGCTACAGAAAACAACAAAGAAAATGTCTTGGTGATTTGACTATTTGATTTCATTCATTTTATGTTAATTTCACTCTCAGGCTTTAGGTGTTAGGCATGTGAATTCACTTAAATTAGTCTAATTTGGGCCATATTTACCACATTGTAAGGTTGCATTTCGCTCCTTTTAATATTTTTAATTACCAGTTTATTGATTTGAATGGAGACAAAAATTTATCCTGTCTTAATGACTAAAAAATGACCGAAAAATCCCTTTCATAGTCACATTAATCTGATATAACCCACTCTAAAATACCTGAAATAACTCTTATGTGAATGTGTAACCTTGGTAAAATGTCATCTTATTTTATTCAGATGTTAAATTTAGTAAATGTTCAACTTGGCAAATTTGGCCCAGTTTGTTATTAGAAAAGCACCGGCATTCAAAATAATACAGGAAATGATGTTAAGTATAGGCACTCAAAATCATCCCAAATCCACCTTACAAGTACAAAAAATGGTTTAAAATCAACATTAATTGATTATAGAGGTTAGTGACTTGATTGCTGTCCTGAGCATGTATCCAACAAAACTTAATAAACTTGGGTAAATATGGGAATACAAATTCAGGTGACCATAAATACAATGTTTTTTTTATTTTTATGGCTTAGATTTATATACAGGAATAAGATAATACACAGGAAACAAATTTCACAAAGACCATTTAAGTAAAAACCTTTGAGCCCCAAAATTGTCAACTACAACTAGAGTACTTCTACACTGAGTGCAAAAAGATGAAGAAATAATTTTTTATTGCAAATAGTCAATTTGCAATTAGCAAAAGAAAAGGGCTTTTTAATAATAAACAACAATAAACTAAGCTCCATCATTCATTTCCAGCTGAGATTCCTATTCAACAAGCCAACTTTCCAGATGACGATTATATCATTATCCTAGCATGTTCCATCTCTCTTCTTATAGAACAACAAAGGATGCTAAAGATTTTAACGATACAAGACCAATGCAGAGACCAAAGTAATAAAGGTAATGTATGAATAAAAAGATAAACGCTTCCCCTCAAATGGCTGTAACAGTGTGACGCAGAATTGGTTTAAAAAAAGAAAGAAAAGAAATTTAATAAAGGATGATTTTTTTTAACGTTTTTTTTTTAAATGCATTAAAACCTGCATTGTAAAAGACCCAAAACAGACACTGTCATTACTGCATGCTGAACTTGCAGTGTGGGATTTTCTGTCATTAAAAGATAAGTAAGGATTTAAGGCTAAACACAATGTAAAATCCATGGTAAAGCATGGCAAAAGCAACACAATTCAGCTAAATCCAGGGAAAATATACTGCTAAAAACTTGCAAGAACAAGACAATAGTTTTGAAATACTCTATAAATACTACAGAAAACTTTAGGTCAGCTCAATCAACAAAAAATGGTCAGAAAAAGAGACATTTTACATGCTTATGAAAAAGCAGTCCACTGACCAGCAATCTTGTCCACAGCAAATAACGGTTGTTTAAGGGAATTACTGTACGTAATAACTGAGTGGGCTAATGTTAAGGCAAATGCAATAGGCCAGTGGTTTGGCCTACAAAAATGATTGTAACCTTTTGCCTGCATGGTCTCTCGATAATATCTGCCAAACTGTGTGAGATTCAGACTCAGAATAACCTAAGGGGAGTTTGAAAAAAGGTTTAGCATGCAAATTAGCTCAAAATGCAAAAGACAGAAAGGAATGGATGTGGAATGAATTCAGTAAAACCCAACAATTATGAGGAAGTAGTCTAAATAAATTCTAACAAGAATAGAGTTCCAGAAACATTGCTTGGACCCCTAATAATTATTTTTTTTTAAAAGAGCTTAACATCTTGGTTGATCTTCTAAATGTGCATCCTTATTTGTTAATAAAGCTATAAAGCTTCAAAAAGTGCTGCATTTTCCCTAAGAATGAAAGCCAGAACTGTGTAATAATCCAGACCGGGTATTAATTTGTATTGAAGTCACGTCAGCATTCTTACACAGCAATTCTGTTTAAAAGCTCCATATCTAATAACATCCAAGGTGTAATATCTGTTAAGGTGTGATATCCAAAACCACCCATAGTGTAAGATCTATTTAAATACTTCAGGCTCATTAGTATAACCTCCAGATGAATTCAGATGATGTGTCCTTCACAGTTATTGTCCCACACCTGAGCAGCTTCATGATATTTGTTTTGCACTGGTGTGAGACTTAGACTGTAAGGGACAGAATGGTTCTTCCGTTAAGATTGCCTTGAAGGCTAACCTCTGGTTTCTCCCATGTACTCATGTCCACATTATTTTAATACAGTGTACTGACCCACTGAAACCCTAACACAGTAAAGCATTGTGTCAAGCAAGAGCCACAGCCCACATTTATTCTGGACTCCCCAATGCTGGTGCTGTAGCAGTAGGCGTGTATCCGATTCAGCCCTTACTCTCGAGTGGCCTGCCTCACACTGCTACCCACACTAATCCAGACAGAACCCTCAGTACACCAGAGCCTCCATGGGTGAGCAAAAGCATAAAGTCAAATTTCCAGGTGGGTTGTATTGAGTAGGAGGAAACGTATTGAGATGTTACTATGAGGAAGAGGAGAGGAGACACAACACCAGCTTCAGTTAACAACCAGCAAATAACTTCAGCGAGACTCTCAAAGGAATAACCATTAACAATAACACATATTGCAATTCAAACAACAAGGTCTTCACATTAACATTATTATCAGTGTATTACTTGGGTTAATTTTAAATCAGACTGCTTTTTCTGACAGCTTAAATTGCAAAGACATATTAGTGGGTCTTCACAGTCGTTATTCTTCTTACGCAGATGTATGAAATATGCAGGATATAACGACTTCATCAATCACTTAAAACGTGTGGGTGAATACCAAAATCCTGAATACAAAACTTTCATTAGCAATGTACAAACATTCTGCTCACATCACAGGACTCTTACAACACAATTTGCTGAGCAAATCTGGCACAGATTTTCTTTAAGCAGAAGAAGCAGTCTGATGCATTGAGAGCAAACACCATGCAGCAAATCTGTAACCTGTAAGAGTGTATGGGGTCAGGTGCGTGTATGTTAAGCTAGCTCACCTCCAAGCAGTTTGGACTGGCAGTTGACAAATTCTGGTCTTCTGTCTGCACTGTAGCGCTGGCAGGTGTTGTGAAGGACCTGCACAAACATGCACTTGTCCCCAGACGAGCCAGACACCCATTGGTCAAACGCATTCTCAAATGTCAAGTCAAACTCTGGACAATCCTGTGGCATGACCGTGAAAAAGCAAGTAAGAGAGCAAGAGATTGGGATATACAAAGTATGGAAAGAAGAGAAAGGTAAAGGAAGAAAGTGAACAATCATGACTATTAGTGGATCTCGTGAGAGTCAAGAAGTTTTTGAACAGCTGAGCACAAAAATGGGGAGCCCAAGAAGCCCAAATGGAGTCCCAATGACCCACCGTGGTCATGCAACTCACCCTGTTAGGGTCGATGCCGTTCACCTGCCTCAGCTGGTCGAGACTCCACTGGGATCTTCTCACAAAAAAGGAAGAGCCCTCAAACTGCTTCACTTTCGTGATGGAGACCTGTGTTGGCTTCTTGTTGGTCACTGACGAGAGAGTTAAAAGAATTGGGCATGTTACTCAGTCTGTGTGTGTCTGAGCACAATGGTAGAAACGGTTGTAATGAAGATAAAGGACTTCTTTTGATTTCAGTGGAGGCAGCACACTCAGGAAACCATTTGAAATTTTATTTTTATTTTATTTTATTTATTTGACTCACATGGAGACTAATAGCCAACTTAAAATAATTTCTAAAAATGTTAAAAATACTTATTAACAATTTTATTTTTCAAGTGTTGCACTGAAATAACTCATTTATTTAAAAACATCCAACAACTGCATTCATTTCAAATCAAGAAACATAATACATGGGGTATGCAAAGGACCAATTATTAGATAAAAATCAGCCAATATTAAGGTTCCATAGACATCAGTGAAAATCCCTGATAACTGATGCTCATCAGTCTATGGAAGCACTGATAATGTTGTTTTAACTGTTAAATAGAAAAAAAAACACATTTATTAGTTTGATGCTATATATAAAAAAGCTGCGTTTTACGAAAACTGTTGACTGCTTAATTTTTGACCATATTAAATTATATCGGCTGATATTTTTAGTTCTTAAAAATCTGCATAAGGGTGCACGATATATCATTTGTTAATCATTACTGCAATAATGACCTTTGTAATACTGACATCGCAGAAATATGCAAATAATCGCTCTAGCAAATACACGTAACACCAAAAATGTTTACTTTCAACATCATGCTCAATCACAGACATGGCAGATGATTGTTCTGTGGGTGTTTTGATGAATCTGGCTCAAACAAAAGTAAAGAATGCAGGCCAGTCTTTGACTATGTCGCAATGCGTGTTCACTAGTAAACATGTTTTAATATGGCAAGGCATACTGCAATCGGAGTCTGTAGCAACTTGCACGTAATGTTGGATTTTTGTGACAATTTTCATATTAGCCGCACCCACATTGTCTGCATGACCCTACCCAGAGTTCAACACCCTAAAAACACTCACCACATATCCCAACACATCTCATGTCATGTGGGATTGTAACTTGGTCAGTCATTACCATACTCCCCTATGATGTCAGGCTGCTTTCTCCCTCATAAATTTAAATTCCAGCACTCTATAGTCAGGGGTCAGCGCTCAACGTTGCTACTGCTCTCTCAGTTCATGCAGCTATGATCCAGCCCACAGAACGGCTTTTACAGAGAGTACTGCTCCTGTACTGTTTATATAAACGTTTGTGTCCTTGACTCCTCCTTTTTCTCCCTTATCACCTTATTTGGTCCTCTTTTTTTTCTTCCTTTCCCTCTTCCACCCTCTGCTGCAGGTCATCTCCCCTTCCACAGTTCAGATCCACCTTTAAACTACCATCTGGAGGAGTGTTGATGTTTACCATTACTGGGATCTCAAGGGGCTTATGGCATCTAGTGAACCAAACCCAACCTCAGCCCACAGACTGAAGGAGGAAGAGTATACGTTTCAGAAGTCTAAGTAGTAGGAATGGTTCAATTATTACACGGACGAAGTAAATACAGTTTTATAAATAAAAGCAAAAAACAACATTTTAACTTCATAAAAAACATACTAACTAACTTATACTTAATTTAGCCTACATTAATTAATATAGCCTTCATAGTTGACCACAGGGAAAAGTTTCAGCCTATACAATAACATGGCAAACATATGGGCCTTATAAGCTTGTTGAAAATTGATTTGCTTATATAAGTAGCTGAGGAAGACGTATGGAATTTCCAAACTAAACCTGAAGCAAGCTAGAGGAAGTGAGGATCATAAATCAGAAACATACACCCTAGAACAGCACACAACAGACTATTCACTATTATTGAGAGCAGTGGAAAAGTAAGGAGAACCAGAAAGATTATAGAACTAGTAATTAAGAGACACACCAACTAAGAGGGGAAACAAGCATGCTCCTACTGAATCCTGAACAAAGTTACAGTGAGTGTTTCTTTACACATCATCATGGTACCACAAGCTTCCCCGCACTGTGGACATAGAAACCAAAGAAACCAAAGAAATCATTCTTTGTCAAGATTGAAACACTGCGATTAAAATTCTCTTATGGATGTCGCACTAAGGACCTGAGCAAAAATAAAAAACTGTGACCTGCCTGCTGACGTGTGAGCAGTTTGTCATACTGGAACACCAAAGCTCATCTAAAGCACAGTGAGTACAGAGCTCTGTTAAAAAAATAAAAAATCCTAAACTCCTTCAGACCAAATCCAAAATCATAGAGAAAAACATGACATTTACAAAAAGGAATTGAATAAAAATATGTTGTGCATCATTCACGAGGCGCAGACATTCTGTTCTCACCTTTGGCAAGCTTCAGCGGCTTTGACTGACAAATCTGTTATTGCCATATTTCACAGATTTGCTGTTAATCACAGAATTTGTGGCCAACTCAGTTTCAATGCAATCCGCTGCCAATGTCCAAATGACAGTAATGAAACGGCCAAATAACATGGGAGGTACGGTTCAAAACATCTTTTAATATCCATGTGAGATCTGACACTTTTGTTTTCATTTGGAAGAATATTTGCTTGAATATTCCATCAAGTTCCATCATCTTACAGCACTCAGCATGGACCACACAGCTGAGTTTAGTTGGCCATCTCTCACAACCACTTAACCTCAGCAATCATGCAGCTGGCTCCTACTACAGTGCTTTTTACTTCACATCTTCATTTACATTTCAATAGTCATTACTGTGTCACAGGGAGAATTTTCCAAAGAGCCTACTTTACATTGAATAAATCTTTGCATAGTTGCAGTTGATGGGATAGTGGTGGGATAACACTCCCAATAAGTGAAAATACTCTTTTTATCAATTCTTAGCACATCACAACATACAAAATGGGAGCCATAGCTAAATAGATAAAGCTGGGTCATTGTAAGTGGTGGGGCCGCTCATGTGAATATATTACCCAACTCAAAGCCTGTCAGTAAAGCTCTCTGAGCTCCTGCAGCTGCTTTCATTTTGTCACAATGTGATCCATATCAATACTTTTATATCAGAGTCTAGGAATTCTAGTTTATATTAAATATGAGTTAATGGTTAAAAATGAACTTCTATTCAGATTCTGAATAACGATACCTGTATATTCTGGAATCAATATACTGTAGGTAAAGGAGACAGGTTGGTTATAGTCAGCAAAGGCTTGTTTGATCGTTAACAAACTTGAGTGAATGCGAGTGAACAGAGCGGAGACAGCACTAATCACTTAATTCGCCAAAAATCTCTATACCCATGGTTTTGGCATTGCAGCTTAAGTGGCTCTGACGTCCATCACCATGAAACATAAGACCTACCATCATCTTTGTGCTACAATGTGCTTAGAAAAACAAGTTCTGATCTTGATACAAGAGAAAAAGTCATGGACTGGTCTGGCCTCAAAGGACAGGTTGAGAATGGCAGGGTAGGAATCTTACAGATCCAGAAATTAAAGCCCGCTTTCAACCTACACATTCTCACCCAAACAGAAATCCATACAGCTCACAGAGGGCAGCAATTAGACAAGTCAAGTGCAGCAGCCCCCAGCTGCTGAAACTATTTGATTCCAGAAACTATTCTGCTTAGATCACAGGTAACTGCTGCAGCTGAGGAACTCTGTGCCATTCACACAGGAGAGCATTGCTCAACAGCTTCTTCAAAATTCCAAGTGTTCTCTGCTGTTAATCGTTAAAGGGGAGTGTCCGTTAGCCTGGTGCGAGCAGTGCAGTGTCTGTGAATCATAGTGGGACGCATTTCAAAGGCTGGATCAGCCACATGAGGATGAGGAGTTCTTGAGATATTGGAACCTCTGCAAGAGCCCATCTCCAGACTGGAAATGGTCAGGACTAACTACAGCAATGCCATCAGCCATGCACCAAGACAGCTGTTGAGGAGCTGCAGACTGAGCATGCAATTCTCTACACAAGCCACACACCTCAGGGTCGATACAAACATTTGTTCAAGAGACATTCAAGCATCGTGACACCGAACGTTCATGCCAAGCAGATAAAGGGAAATTCTGGCACAAAACCAGCTTTTAAAATGGTATGTCAGTAGTATGTGGTATTTTGTAGTGCAGTATACATACACACACACACACACACACACACACACACCTGTTTATCCCTCAGCATGGCCTCGATGCATCGTTTACTCCACACAGGAGCAAGAAGGCAATCTCACACCCCTCAAAGAATTTCAATTCC
>JAOUQW010000002.1:14362419-14373878 GCA_028565825.1 Olivaichthys viedmensis | reverse complement strand
TGGGATGTGGTAGAACGGGAGATTCACAGCTTGAAAGTGCACCTGAAAAATCTGCAGGAATTGCGTGATGCAATCATCTCAAAGGAATGTTTCCAACTTGTGGAATCAATGCCATGAAGAATTGAGGCTGTTTTGAGAGCAAAGGGAGGCCCGACCCAGTATTGGTATAGGGTTCCTAATAAAGTGTTCGGTGAGTGTGTATGTACACGCACACACACACACACTATAGACTACGTTTTGGAGTTTCTGCTCAAACTTCAATGCACTGCTAAAAGTGCTTAGTAATCGAAAATTCTCAATTTAACATTGGTCTCTCTTGTTCTGCCCTTAAGTGACATCAAATCCTCAGTGAAAATACTTGTGCTGTGACACTGTTTCAGAAAAGCAGACTGCTTTAATCTGTTGCTGGCATGTTATTGTGTCTGTAGTATATAGATTCCCTCGAGTATTATTCAGGATTACAGAGTCAGCTTTCACAGCTATGCTGACAATACATAATTGCACTGTATATCTATTGCAGCAGATGATTCCGATGCTCTGAACTCATTTACTGTTTGTGCAGACAGTAAAATGGACGAGTGGTGTCAACAGTCTCCCTGTCATGGGATGGCCGCCATTGGCCATGTGTTTAATATTTGTCTAGTCCCTGTTTGATGTCTCCACCCAGTCTCGTCATGTTAAGTGTACACACCGGTTTGCTGTTTGATTCCTCTCATTTGTATTCGTATTTAAAGCCTTCATGTTCCAGTGCCTTTTGTCTTCTGTTGTAAATGTTATGCTTGTTGTACTCCTGTGTTGGATGTGTTTTGTTGGATGTTTAGAAGACTCAATAAATGTAATGTTCAGTGGCTATGCACTTGTGTCCGCCCTTCCTCCGACACAGCATAACCGGTGGTCGTTTTCTTTATATTAAGCAAATGTAAGATAATTTCTTATCGTCATGGATCCAGTAACAGCAGAAATTCAGCTCTGCATGTCAAACCAAGTCATTGGATGACTACCTAGACACTAAATCACATTTTTTATATCAATACTGATGGATAGATGAGTGATAGTATTTATATTAATAAACTGTCACCTACATATCTTTAACTCTTATGTTAAATCATGTCAGTCTTTAGATTTAACTGTGAAAACACTCAAGCTCATAGTGATGCACCAAGACGTTTAGTAAAACCACACCATGGTGCCCATCGTTTGGTGCAGAAGAAATAAAACAAATATTGCATATGTGTAAAGTCTTGTGTAAATATGTATTAAATGGTTGGAAGTTTAAGGCTTGTGAATAACTCAAGATAAAATCCCTCTCTGGTCGATGATCTAACCAAGACCCCCACTTTTTTCCTTGTTTATGAGCTTTCTTCCATGCCAAATCCTGAAACAGTTTCACAGTACAGTGTTAACAGTGTGGACCTGGACCCAGGGGTGGGCTGTTTGAATTTTTTTATTTTTTTTCCCTAGCTGTCTCACTAGCTAATGCAAGAGATTCAGTGGTTAAGACTCTGGCATACTAGTCGGAAGGTTGTGACTTCAAAACCCAGCAGTGGAACAAAACAAAAAAAAAAGCTTGATGCCCTTTATACATGATAGGAAATCATTGTATTGTAGTGATACTTGGACTAATATCTTTTCATTAGTATTACAGGTGTCTTCAATTTAATAATCACTCAACTGGCAATTTAAATGGAGAAAAGTACTATCTGCTGTTTTGTGTCACTGCATGCATCACACTAAGCATGGAAAAGAGAAGGACAAGCAGAGAGTTGTCTGAAGAGGTTAGAAAGAAGGTAATAGCCTGATAGTCTTGTGACCACTGTTGCCAAAATGATCAAGATGTTTAAGCCTTGTTGACTATAGTCACGTTGTAGCCAGCATGCCTGGACGTGGCCGCAAGAGGAAAACTGACCCAAAATTGAAGAGAAAGATTATTCAAATGGTATAGAAAGAACCAAGGAAAACTTCAAGACCGATTCAAGCTGACCTTCAAGCTTAAGATGCAACATTCGTCGCTGTCGCGAACCCCACTTCTAAGAGAGAAACACAAAAAAGCCTGACTGGAATTTGCCAAAGTACATGTCCTTTGGACAGACGAAACAAGATTAGAGCTTTTTGGTAAATCACACCAACTCTATGTTCACAGAAAAAACACGAAGTTTTCCAAGAAAAGAACACCTTCCCTGCCATTTTCAACTTAGTTCAGAGAAAACTGAGTTATTTAATTTTTTACATGCATACACACACTCACCGAGCACTTTATTAGGAACATGTACACCTTCTCATTCATGCAATTATCTAATCAGGCAATCGTGTGGCAGCAGCGCAATGCATAAAATCATGCAGATACGACCAGCAGCTTCAGATAATGTCCACATCAACCATTAGAATGGGGAAAACATGTGATCTCAGTGATTTTGAACGTGGCATGATTGTTGGTGCCAGACGGGCTGTCAATGTCAATGTCAATTGTACAGATAACCACTCTGTACAATTGTGGTGAGCAGAAAAGCATTTCAGAATGCACAATGCGTCGAACCTTGAGGCGGCTGGGCTACAAAGGGAGGCTCTACCCAGTATTAGTATAGTATTCCTAATAAAGGTCTGTGTGTATAAGGTTATATAACCAGGTTATACTACATGCAGCTCTACCCTGCACCTTGCACACAGTACATCACTCCCTACCTGTATTACTCAGAAGCTGCTAGTCCGATAATTCACTATAGCCTAACCTGAAGCTGCACTGAATGAAGGAGTGAAGATCACTGCAAATCTTCCGATCAGGACTCATAGGAGGCATGTCAGAGATGATGTGTAGCTTCTAGGCCACAAAATCATCTTGATTTTAGTGAACGCAAATAGCAGAGTATCCTGTGAAGTAGGGCTAATACATTGCTGCTGAAACAGACTCATCTGACAAGGATTAATGAGGTTCATTGGACCCTCGTCCATGTAAATCCGCCACAGAGCAGAGGAGCCTGGGTGCTTACTAAGGTGTTATTAGATGCAAGGGCTTCCTCAAAGAGCAAGCCATTTAAACGTCATTTAAAATAGACCCTTAATTACAGGCCCTGTCTCTTCCTCTGGTAGTGCAGGAATAGTTTGTGACTCTGCAGCAAAGCCTGTCAGAGACTTTACACAAGCTGGAGAAACTGCCACCACTCGACAAGCATGACCTGGACTGATTCACTTTTTGCTACATTTTCCAGTTTGTCTCAACAGCCCAACTACTTTTGAAGGGCAACAGGAAGAAGTAAAAAGCAGGAGAATAAAACAATTCATTTGTTAAAACACTTCATTTAGACGAGTAACATAATACAGTTTTTCCTGCAAGACACAAGCAATGCTAAATAATAATTTTAAAACAAACAAACGTGAAGTGTGACTGTCATACAAAAGGACTAAAGGACTCTAAAAACTGCAGGAAAGACTTGATACAAACTACTGAACATCTAAAGCAAGTTTAGTTTGATTTCAACCACACAAATTTCTCATGCAGAGACATTCCAAAAGATCTCTGCACACATGACTTCATGAAATGAACTGACAACAGCTGACCATGATCCTGCTTTATATATTACACCCTCTTTGTTATTCAAATAAGGGACACCTCTGTAACTGGAAAAAGGGTTCAAATGTATTAAACTTTGGTGTCAATCAGTCATCGATTGTCGGAACTTGACTAGCATTAAAAAGGTTCAGTGACAGTTTGACAGCTTTGTTGGCAGAGCAGGAGAATAATGGCCTCCAGTGTGCCTTAGCTAATGTACAGGTGCCCACCCCATCACCCATCCTACTGTGCTGCACTAAAGGCTTTCTGCCTCATTACCTCCTACAAAACACAGTTAACCAAAATAATCTAATGGCTTGAAGATGCATTAAAGATTAACGCACAAATGACAAAGTACAATTATTGCTTAATGTCAAAATTTGCTAAATTGTGCATGACCGTATCCATTTAGAGTTCAAAATGAGGTAGCAAAGCAATTGAAGACAGAAGGTTATGGAAAAACGTAGCTGAAGAATAAAGAGTTGAGAAATCCATCCCTAAACAATGATGGAGACTTTCCTCCACCGTGATGCTGCTCAAGATCAGTGTTTCTCCACTGATGTACTGCTGAAGCCAGCTTTTAAAATCCCCTTGTAGTCTTGCTGAAGAAGCTAATTAAAAGCGCTATCCACAGACAACACATTAACGGAAGCAAGAGTGCTGGGGAGAATCATTGACTGCAGCAGAGGCAGTGTTACAAATGAACAGGGAAATCATATAGCTGGAGCCGGGGATTTAGGTATTACGAGATTCCGGCAGAGCTTTGGGTTTAATGGAAAAAGACAAAGTTGTTTTACCACTTTGATTAAATGCTGATAAGCAGTCTCCCCAATTGCATTACAACTGATCAAATAGCACAGCTGAAGCCAAGCGTGACTTCTGAGCACAGGCTCATGCAGTGCACGATGAGAACGAAACACAGCAAAAAAACAGCTTCTATACATCTGTAAAAGCACTCGAAGCTCTTTACGTGAGCAAAGCACAGACATACAGGTGCAGCAATTGTACTACTATCCTGTCATACATCCTTACTGAAAAAATAAAACATTGGAGAAAACTGACAAGTAAAATAGTTAGTCATGCTAAGCATGTCACCACCGAACCATTTTCAAGCAGGTAAAATGGCTCCATCTTTAAGACACATCAAGCACTTGAACCTCAAAGAAGTAAGTTGTAAACAAAGAGAAGGGACTGTTTGCCCCTGAAATATAAGCAATGATTTGAATTGTTTTATAATCTTTAAGTGGGAATTATGAAGATCCCAGAGATCACATTTAAGCGAGAGGGTGGTCTTACTATTTAAGTATTATGTGCGCACACATGCACACAAACAACCGTAGCAGGTGGCATACAAGTTTATGAAAAGTTTAATGAGAAGCACCACTGGGATGATGTGAAATTGAATTGGAAATTAAACCAGAACAGTTGGAAGGAGTGGGAGATTTTATGCAGATGTGTGCAGTTTCAGATGTGCGCGCACATTCAGCCTTGAGTGAATGGAGGCTGCAGGTCCCTCGTTTCAGGCAAAACAAAAGCTCAGCAAGGATTATTATATATTTTTTTCTTCTTCTTAGAATTCTGGGCCTACTGCTATTTTTCATAATACAAACATTGAGCTCTGCCCCTGCTATATTCATTGAGCTCTGTTGCTGCCTGCATTCTGAGCCTTCCAGCACTCCAGCACCAACATCAAAACCCATTCACAAATCACTAGGGCTGACTCTTCTCCCTCTATCTCCATCCACTGTTTGCTTTCAAAGTCTCAAAGCCTCCCAATGCTTTTCTCTTTATAATGTAAAAAATATTCCACTTTGGCTTCTACTTCTAAATACGCTATAGTTAATACACTTAGACAATTGTAATATAGGTGATAACCAAATGTAAATCATTTTTAATATGTGAATAATGTACCGTGACCTTCCTGAACGCCATCTTTCCCCATCTGTCATTACTCCTTTCAGCATACAGGTCCAGATGTGCTTGGACAGACCTCAAATATGTTAACATGTCAACACTCCATGAGTGAGAGACAGGCCTTCAACAGTTTTACATTAAACAGCTTTTCTTTTTGGTCTCCACATCATTGTTTTCAATGCCAAGACAATGAGCAACCTGTAGAACATTAAAGTACAGCATGTGGGCAATTACGTAAAAGTAATTACAGTCAAGACATGGTCATAAAAGGAAAACAAACCTCAGTTGATTCCAAAGAACACACACACACACCAAGATCAATAACCATGTTCTGTACTTCATCAGCATAAAGTACATAAGCATATCTTCTATATGAATAATTTCCTCTTGGAGTTGAGAAAACCACCAAACCTTAAACTATCAAAGCAAGTGTGGTTGAATTTAAAAGACTGCCAATCTGTTTTATGAGGCCATCACTGCTTGGCCATCTGGTCTTTTTTTTAGGCAGACCTCGGGGCTTTTACTGACTTGGCTGAATCGAGTCCATTTATTGAAACAGCCAATCCAATAATGACCATGATAAGGATAACTGTTCGATCGGTCTATACTTTGTGCTGCAGACCTGGCAGACCGGCAACACTACAGGAGGATCTGAATAACAGTCGTATGGTTCGAATAAAGTCCCAGAAGTATTTACCCCAAACCAAAGAGTTAAAGGGGAATTCCATCAATATTTTTATAAAAGGTAAAATAAAATAAAATGGGTAGAGGTAAAATAAAATAAAATAAAAAGAAATCTGTGTTCTGAAGAAAAATAGACCAAACTTGAGAAATTTACCGATTTTTAATGTTTGTGACAGGAACCAGGGGTCACAACATCTACAACAGAAAGATCAACGTTTTGTTTTTGTTATTCAAACTACCAGCAAAGCGACCTGTCTTCTGAGTTTTTAGATGTAATGTTAGTTATGCTAAAATGCTAGTAAATATGTAAAAATCAAGACCCTGCCTCTCGGTCTTACATGCATGTCCCTCAGCTAGGCCAGGCAGGGTTTTATTGCATCATGTCAACAAATTAACACATAAAACTTGAAGGTATCTAATCAAAGAAGCTGCATGAGATACATAGCATATCGACTGCTAGCAACCAAAATGATCTAACATATGGCCAGAACTCACTTGAGTAAGTGAATTGGACTAGTTCTGTCTGGTCTTCGCCATCTTTTTTAAAGTAATTTTAGGCAGACAGAAAAAAGGTTTCCAAGCCTGCAGGGTCCTTGTGGGTTTGGCAGTCTTTGTCGCTGATGATGCAATGAAATAATCGACCACCTTGACGTTCCCAATCCTTTTTATTTTTGAGCTTGCACACTTGAATTTCAGTAAGAACAAAGCATGGGAGTAACCTATGGATACGAATTTACAAAAAACATGGTGTAGGCCAAAACTAGCGCGTTTAGGAAATGCATTTTGTAACCATTTCGTGTAATAAATTTCTGCAAGTTAGTTTCTCTAGAATGGTCACATTTTCATCAAAAATCGCGAATGACTTTGTTAGAAGTGATTTGTATGAAAATATAAATCAAATCGGAGCTTTGTTAGTTTTTCGATCCAGACATATTCTGCTATTTTATGCTACTGATTATCTACAAATAGCATTTATTGAGCCAAATGGTGTCTTTTGAGGCAAGTGTGTGATTTAGACATGCAGTTTGCACTATCCCAGATTGATAGCTATGAACTTTTCTTACTTGTTAGCTACATGTGTAAAACTAAAGAAGTAAACTTCAGACACCAAACATGTTTTGGCTGAATGAGTATATTTGGGATGAAAAATTATGTAAACAAATCTTTTTTTTTTCTTCTGAAATATAGCTTTAAAAATAGCTGAAGTGAATTAAAAATGTGGTGCTCTCTGGGATAAAAAGAGGAAATAAATGACTTGACGCTAACAGGAATAATAACAGAAAGGATAGATAGATAAGTAAAGAAATAATGAAATAATATATTACATAATAAACATGCATATAGCAGCATTTAATTTTGACATGGCTGTCTTATTTCTCGTTTCCAATTGTGCATACTACATTTTTTAAAATCTATTCTACCCTGTGGACATTTCTGTGTAATATCTATGCAAATCTCAAGCCTAGATGGCAATATACAAAGGAAGATGAGGTACAGCCTGATTTTAAACATGCTCACAGCATTAAAAAAAAAGCTATAAAGCCTTTTTTATGCTCAGGAAAAGTAGGATCGGAGTAAACACAACATACTACTATAGACTCTCTCAAATAACTGCCACTACATTTTCCAGTTAAACAACATGTTACTCCCTGAGGCCAATATCTGTTCTGTGGGCTCTTTATAAGCCAGAATTAAATATTAAAAGACTAGCTTTCCAGAGTCAGAACTGAACATTATACAAAAACAGAGTTTTTTTCAATGGATTACAATGGAGTGAGAATGAATAAGTACTATGATTAGCTACTGATGTGATGTTGCTTTGAGAAAAATGGCTTGATATGTCGAAAAAGAGACTCGTTGGAAAAAGCCTAAAGCAGTGCATATTGAGGAGGCTTACTCAAAAATGCAGACCATGCCTCCAAACCCAATCAATAGTCTTTTTAAATGCACAATTCACACAGATGTCTTTCATGCTGCCCTAGATCATTAATATTGGCAAATATTCAAACTTGACATCACTGCCAAAGAGAGAAATCATTTGCATGCCACCTTTCTGAACCCTTCCTAAGACATTTACTGAGGCACAGCACATGTCGGATAGAGTTTCAGCCTGATGAATAGAATGTTTGGCAGCAAGGCTGAAACAGCGCATGGAGAGCCAATTCATCCCATAACCCATCAAGAGACAATTCATCCCATAACCCATCAAGAGACAGACAGCCCTGTGACCCCACTCAGAGAGCACCATCACGATGTGGAAGAGTTAGAAGGGATATTTTTGCCCAGCTCCTCCTTTACAATATCTCTGCATGTTCCTCTGTAACAACAACGAACAGTCATTGAAGAAAAAGAGGAAGGAGAGTAAAGGATGGGCTTCGGGAATATTTCCTTCCTTGGAACATATTACTG
Organism: Olivaichthys viedmensis; assembly: GCA_028565825.1. Taxonomy (NCBI): domain Eukaryota; kingdom Metazoa; phylum Chordata; class Actinopteri; order Siluriformes; family Diplomystidae; genus Olivaichthys; species Olivaichthys viedmensis. The sequence goes on along the minus strand of JAOUQW010000002.1, from coordinate 14,365,327 downwards.
AAGGATATGGAGGAACTACACTTCAGACTGAAAACAAGAATTTGATTGGCATAGTGTGCAAACAAACACTCAGCTGAACTAAAGCATGACTACCAGAATGAAACTGTGCGTGTAGTTTATATTGTGACTTTGGAGTAACTACACTGAAACTGGTTCTGGCAGACAAAGCAGACGTCAACAGATTTGCGATATAAGATACAAGCATCCAAGTAGCCAAATATGCGACATGTTTCCCTATTGTAAAAAAAAAGGTCACCATCACAAAAAACTCTAATCTTACACCAGCGACCAATCAAAATATGTACATTACATGCTGCCACAGTGATGTCGGAGCTGTCAGGGGAGGTCTAAGAGGTTCTCAACAGTGCCCTTCAACATAAATGCCAAGGCCATAAATGTCGGGGCACCAAGCAGGCCACTGGAGGAGGATGAGGCTGTCAGGCATCCTGCAGCGTCATGTCTGCAGCTTCAGCTCAATGCGAGCAGCTCTCGGAGAGAAATGCCCGTTATAATCCTGTCTAACCTTTAAGAGTGTCCTAACCCAGCCAGAGCCCTGCTGGCATAGCACAGACGCTGAGGAGACAGAGCTTTATTTCAACAGCTGGTTTGTGCATCATGAGCGTGTGGGAAGGCGCGTGCATGCTATCCGTATGTCATTGTTCCATGGACCACACCTCCGCAGACCATTATGCTGCTGTCCAGGAAACTCATAGTGCTCTTTGTTCTTACAATGAGCAAACAATTCTCACCGATGCAAATGCACTGCCAGTCTCCTAACAGCCCATTTACTGTACACACAAAACACGTATGCGTGCATAATTTGTGTTTCGTGAACGTGCCCTAAATGTCATTAGTAACGAACCGAAATGTCAACAAATGCACTGTAAAGGCCAAGGAATAAAGATGAGAAAAGTACTTAAAAAAAAAAAATAAATAAATAAAAAGTTCAGAGTCTCTAAATATTCTACTCTGAATGCATAGCTAATTTATACCTTTAGAGCCAAGCCATCATAAGTTCCACAGTGACATTGTGAAAATAAATAAAGTTCCATTGCATTCAGTGGAATTGAAAACTCTTGCAACAGAAACTGTTTTATTGACAGCTCAAACTTTATGTATTGTCAAACTTTGGATAACATTGTCTAGTTATCTCACATCACCCCAAAAAATAAAAGTGTGGAACCAAAAGCCTAGGCAATACATCCACCTGAATACAGCGGCCATTCAGAGACAGGCTTGAAGCGAGGCGTTACAGGGTAGGGTGGAAACATATGGTATTTTCAGGGTCCTGGTGGGCAGCAGCCCGAGTCCCTGCCTTCCTGCTGGGTTTGTGTGGGAACAGTGTGAGTAAGTCCAGCTGCTGCTCTGGGTGACCTTCATTAGCACAATAAACACTGGCACCAGTCACAGCCAGAGACTGCGCAATCTGAACCAAAGCTCCGGCACTGACAGCAGAGCCATGCAAAGGGCCCCTGATAGATCAATGCGTCCAATCGCTTGTTATTACTGTGGGAGTTATTCAATGCTTGTCAAATCATTGACCATGCAGTATTAGATAGTAATAATGGTGTAAAAATTATTTGCTTCAGAAACAAACATTCAAAATGTATTAAACTACCATTACTCAATACTCCCTCCACAGAAATTGCACACTGCAGCTAACACAATGCAGTCCTCAAGGTAGATGGCTCATTTTCTTCAAATACAAAAGATGCATAATTTAATCACCACCTCAAACAAGAAACAATTTGCTTTGAGAATAGATCATCATTAATATCGAGCAATGTGTGGAAGGAAAAATCATAAAAGGGAATAATGGGTAAACTGGTGAAAAGAAAACCAGACATTGCATATGCCCTGGCTTAGAATGATATAATAGAGACAACAAATTGAAGTTCAAGGGCAAATCATTAAGGAACAAGCAGTGCAGGTGCTTGCAGGGATGTTCAAGCAGGTGAGTTTGGACTCTACAGAGTCAACCAGCCATGCTTTTTTGAAGTTTCACTGGTATTGGAACAAGCTTTATAAAAAAAAAAAACCAAAGCTTACACCGTACAAGTTAAATGAAAGCAAGACTCCTCAGGAAAATCTGTTGTGAGGGTGGTAAATCTGTACACTCGTATTATAAAAAGGAATAGCTGCACTGTGGCTGAAGGTTTGCGCACAAAGTCTATTGATTTCTCCAGTTAAATCAATCTTTAAATTTGAAATGCTGGGATCATGGCTTCACAAGAAAACCAAAACCAGACATTCTGGATTCATTCAGTATTACTACAGTACACATGTACAGTCTGGGAATCCCATGTAATAGAGTAGCAGCTATAACTACACTGGAGCAACCTTTTTCATAAATGCAGTACTAAGAAGTTATGAAAAAGATTGTCCATATCCTTGAGTCCCTTCAACCAATGTAAGCCCCATTTCCCAAAAGCATCATAAGAGTTTAAAAAGTGTTACTCTATCAATTCGTATTTGTAAAATCTTCATGGTATGTTCTGATATGTTTCGGAAATTCAGCTCAGAGGAAAGCACTCTCCAACCTAAATTGCCTGTTTAATTCACGGTCCAAGTCCGCACACCTTCTCTAATGGAGATAGCTTTCATTTGACTTAGCCTTCATCTCTTCCTGTATAGGCAATTCATCATAGTGGGCCAGTGTGAAAAGAAGCTTTTCTCACCTTCTCACTCAGCAGGGTGACCGAGATGGAAATCAGGAGGGAGGCCAACATTTCACTAATACAGCACCATTTTGCATACATGTAGCAAAGGCTGGACAATAAGTGCAAATAATTTAAACACTAGATGCTATCATATACTATATATATAAAAATCACACACACCGAGCACTTTATTAGGAATACTATACTAATACTGGGTAGGGCCTCCCTTTGTAGCCCATCCGCCTCAA
>JAOUQW010000002.1:14295153-14362319 GCA_028565825.1 Olivaichthys viedmensis | reverse complement strand
CTAAATGTATACATGTGTGAGCGAGAAAAAAAAAGAAGAAAAGTCACTCACACCCGTGCAAATAGCAAATTCATGTAATGACAAAGTTGAGGTTTTTAACTTTACACCACAAAAGAATACTGATGCACTGTATGTCTAGACTATGAAAGACAAAATGTTGAGCGATACTCATTATTTCTACGATTAGCTAGAGAAATTCATAAACAAACTCATTCTTGCTTTCAATGCTCCACCTTTGTGCTTCTTTCATATCTCGATGGCACCAAAGAGGATTTTATTTCCTTTTAACGCAACCCAAAGTACATTAACAAAAAAGATCAGCAGAAGAAATTAAAGGATGGGAGTGGACAAAACAGCAACAGTGGTGAGAACGATCACCAGCTGCTTCCACAACCCGAAGGCTTAACCTTACAGATAGGAGCAATGTATTGTTTCACGGCAGTGTGACAGAAGATCTTTCCATAGCTGGATTTCAGCAAAAGATTAATGTACTGTAAATTCCAAAAGGCCCATACAAATAAGGTAGGCAGTTTTTGGTAAAGTGGAACTTAAAATTTTAAACACCACAGTATACACTACATGCACGTGGCGCTCACTGCTTCACGCGCATGTCTGAGGCTTGCAAGCGAACCCGTCAATCATGAAAGTGTGGGATTTTACATAAATGCATTTGATTGATTTATTTTGGCTACCTAAGCAAGGCTACCCAGGTAGGCTACGATAAGCAATGTGCGGAAACAGTTGCCCAGATTGCAGACAGACAGAGGAAAACTTGCTGCAAAACTTTTCTGAAAAAAAAAAAAAAAGTTCCTGCATGTTTAAATTGATGGTTTAACTCCCACATTTCTGTCTGTGCTCCTAAAGGTTACCGTCGAGCCCTGTGGGAACCAACTGTGATGAAAAAGACAGCGCGTGCACCAAGCATTTCATGGATGCAACAAACTACTGGAACACTAAAAAAATATTACCACACTTGATAAAGATCGTGCAGGGTACACTGCAAAACATCTGCCTTTTGAACCTATACCGCATTCTATTATTGCATCTCTACAGAACAGCGAGTTTGACAATGGCTTGTGTATACATGCTGATTTGTCAATCTGAATGAATTCACCCCGATTGCCATCTCCGAATGCGCCGTTTATAAACTTAAACTCTTTTCAGGCATGTTACATGTATCAATCCAAAGTCTTAAACAATGTCTGTCTCAGCAAAACATCTTCCAAATGTCTACTGAACCACGAGAAGAATTTGTGACCGCAGTACAGCTGGCACAAAATTCAGCTAGGAAGCTCTGGTTCTTAAAAAAAAAAAAAAAAAAAAAAAGGTACACATGGTTAATAAGTAAGCCATATATATTCTAAGGCAAACATTAAAAGCCATTATCTAGAAATAACTGCACAAGAAATAGGTTAGAGGTTTTAAAAAATAATAATAATAATAATAAATAAATAAATAAAAATTGCTGCATACATTGTTATTTTAACAGCCAGACGATCTTAGTTGAATGTCTGGCAAATCAAAACGCTGAACTAATTTTACTGCGGTTTTGTTAATTCACCTTCAAAATGTTAGTTTAATACCCATCTCACCACCCATCCATCCTCACAATTATTTATTTGGTTTAAAATGTGTAACATGAACTGTGTTGCACCAGCCATGTTGGTCAGTACACACGCAGAATGTGTACAACGATTGCGATTGAGAAAGTAATTGGATGCAAAGGTTTATATAGCAATTATTCTTCTATTGAATGGATTATTACAATAATTGCCCACCTCATCCAATCGGATTTCAATTTCATTCGGATTGGCCTCAATCAGTTTAGTCTATTCTGATTGAGGTGTATACATGAAAAAATATATATATATATTTTTTTTTTAATTGTTTTAACTGAGCTACCAGTCATATTATAAGGCTTGAGAATGTGCTGTCATGGCACGGCAATCCACCATACTTGTTGGGTTACAAAAAGTTACGAGGCATTCAAGTAAGATAACTAGTCAACCTTATCTAGTGACTGGTTACTTGCACCTAACAATCTAGCTACAGTTTCTTTTCAAATTCAGTGTCACGGTGGTAATCGCAGTTTAAAAAAAAAAAAAAAAGACTGGAATATAATTTTACAGTTTTTCTGCATGGAGAAATGCAGTCTCTGAGGTGACATATGGCAAAAGGCTTGAGTTTCAGCGATAACAAAAACATTACTTTGCACAGAATTTTGAAAAAATAACAATGTTACTTATGTAATAACAATAACATTCTGCCGAATTGAAAATGTACTTGATGCTCCTCAGATACTTTAAACAAAAATTGTGAGCTCCTTAGACTTAACATCCTTTTCTCTTTCCCTCCATGTAGATCTCACCCGCTCTCGCCTTCACTCGCTCTGTCTCTTTAAACATAATTTCATAGCTATTTATATAGCAGCCAAAGAACGTGATGAAAGCTTTAATAGATAAGCTAAGACCATAGCTATGAATCAAGTTACTGCCGTGTTTTAGGCGTTACAACGTTAATCGTGTTGAAGGCAGGACAGAACACAGGGCTGAATCACTGCACCATCAGCTGCAAAGCTTTGTTACTTTCATCCCGGAGTCCATCCATTTGTTAATAATATTTTAAACGCTCAAAAGAGTAAGCACTTAAGCCACACACAAAATATAACATTAGAAAAAATAAGGTAGCACTTCTTTAATCATTAGTCCACTCAGTGTTTGGAAGTTTGTATGGATTGACATCTTTAATTAGACAGATTTTCTCAAAAAATCACACATTTGCTTCTTTTAAAAGTTCATCCATGAAGTCATTTCTCTTTTGAGTTCCCCCTAGACATGTTAGGCAGCGTTATTTGTCAAACTGAAAAATACAGTTTGTATTATCTGCTCCCTGTTCACAACAAAAATGTCAGATCAATGCAATGCAGCATAACATTGATTCCCAAGCTCTAAAACCGTCCACCAAATGCTGCAGAACTAACCTTTTTTCTTTTAGCAAAGGTTTTGGAGCATCTCTAATTACTATACTCTCATTTTCTGAAACTGACTACAGATGACTTGATTACTTACATTAGCAGAGAGTGTACAGCCCACATCTGCTTCCTCACCCTCACTGTCATCAGAGCCTTCATCCCGTACTTCTCCATACTGGTCCTCGTCACCTTCCTAAACACATACATATATATAACAGTTTTCTTGCACTGAAAGAAAATGTAGGCTGGTCATTTTGTAAACGTTAGGTAATATAGTACTACCATCAAAATAGATACATGTACATAAACTCACTTCTTCATCGGATTCAAACTGCACATTTACTCCATACGTTTCATCTATGTTGTCATCTGTATTAGGGGAAGAATATACAGATCCTTTAAAACCCAGTACTTAAATCTCAAAAAGCTAATTTCTAGTGCTATAAGCAGTGACGAGATACATTTAATGAAAACAATCTAACAAAAACAAACCAAACCCAATCTTAGTCTTAATTCTGAGTTACTTATACATTTAAGATTTAAATGCTTAATACTACAGCAAGAACAGACAATAAACATCCAGTTTTACCCATATTTTGGAGCTCCTTGTCTCCCCCATAGTCTGTGATCTTTTTGCCCAGGTTGACCAGCACATGGTACCGTGTGTCATCGGCAGGACCAAGCAGCTGTTCGACCTCTCTCCTCCTTTCCTTATCTCTCATCTTGTCGTTCTTCAGGACTGCTAAGACTTCATCAGCAGCACCACACAGGATGTCTCTCGGCTGAGGAGGAAACAGTGGGGTGGGGAAAATAATTTGTTCCTGAATTTTGTATTATTGATGATATTTGTGCAAAGCTAAGGCCTTGGTAGAATTAATTGGAAACAGTTGTCTGGACAAAGAAAACCATAATTATTTTAAGACCTTAGAAAGTGATCTATAAATGACTACAGATATTAAAATGTACCTGATCTCCAAGAGCAGCCTGAATGAAGCTCAGGAGGATTTCATAAGTTTCTCTAGTCTCTTTGGTCTTGGGCTTGTAAACAATGCCCACCATGTCATCAATTCCCTCAGACAGCAGAGTGAAGCCCTTCATTTTATTAATGTCATGTCTGTCTTCATCCCGTTTTCTTCTCCTACATAATGAAAATACGAGTTAAAGTTTTGTAGGAACACAGTTACAGCAGTACAAACGAGAACACATACTTTGCCCTCCTTTCTTCCAACATTTGTGGCTTTGTTCTCTGACTCTTGTCTCCCATCTTGGTTCCCTCCAGTTTTCCAACCAGAGACAACACCTCGCCGGTGGGTTCATCTCGCCGTGTGCGGTCGATCAGAGAGCGGTCCGCTTGCAACACCAAGTTTGAATTCTACAGTGCCAACACCCAACAACAATACTGAGCAAGACACAACTGCAACACGTAAAACAATTGCTAAATATTCCGTAAAGTTCTCTCTTACACGGAAAAAAACCTAAAACAGCCCATGTTGAACTGAGTAAACGTTAAGATTCCACGGGAGGAATTTTAACATTAGCTAGCTAAATCAAGTAGCAACATAAAAGCGAATGGACCAAAAAGAAAAACAAAATGACTAACAACTGATGACTTATCATACTTACCGCTTTATATTCGTACTGCAAGCTACGCGCTGTAACATCCGCCATAATTAAATTTAAACCTGGCTACTACTCAAATCTAGCAAAAGTGTGGCCTGCTAGTTGAAGTGGGACACGTTCAACTAAGAACGTTTCTTTCACTAAATACTTGTGCAAACCGACTAGTCGGCGCTGACAGACGAGGTGATAAACCAGAACCGCTGAATAAATACCCAAATATATTGTATTTCAGCTACTGAGCATCTGCAAAAGACTCCTATACGTTGCAAACAGGCACAACGCTCTTACGACGACATGGCTTTTATGTTGAGTTCCGGTTTCCAGGCACTTCCTGAACTGTTGGCAAATTATTGCCCCCATGTGGATGGGAGTCCTACAGAGAAAAATGCCCTGTCCCAAATCCCAGCTAACAAATCCCTTTTTTTAGTTCCCGTTTGGTTTTCCAGGAAGGGTTTCTTTACGGAAATATAACGTTCACGTTTCGTGCGCATTATGGTTCACAAACTGTTCTCCTAATGCTCCCGTAACCTTTAAATTATTTGAACCTCTCGGGAACCTTGCACTGACCTGGGATGGTTCCGATTACGTATCCCTAACGTTAAACCTTGTCATAAGGTTCCCGTTACATTTAATCTAATAGAACAGGACGGGCACACTCGCTTTAAAATATAGCATGCTCCATTAATACATATATATTACATAACAATAATATGTATACATTTCTATATGTTACTGATCACCGTACATAAGAGCTATGCTACAGACAGCAATTTTTGCCAGCTGCCGCTGTCTCTCTGTGAGTCTCTCTCTCTCTCTCTGGTTAATCACAGACAGGTGTAGCCACTGTCATTACCCGCTTGTTCCCCGTGACTCCTCTCTCGTTCCGCCACGCCAATAACAAAATGTATATCAACCTGATAAGCAATTAATTGCGTTATTGTTTTATTACCGCGTTAAACATTTCAAATTAATCGCAAAAGTTAACGCGTTAATTCTGACAGCCTTAATATATATATATATATACATTTCTATGTAATTATGTGCTTTGACATATATACATACACAGTAATATACAGTATATACAAAACAATGGTATAAACCTGTGGCTTACACTTTACTTTTGGCAGTTACTAACAATGACCACTAGATGGCAGCTGGACAAAATACTGTAGCTGCAATCTCTAAAATATAACTGATGACTGTGACGATTTGAAATGCCTGTGTGCGGCAAATTTCATGGTTTGTCCAAAGATGTCCTCCACATCAGTCACATTCAGTGATCTGAAATTCGTTTGTGTTGCTCCTAGAAATAGAAATAGAAACACAACATACTTCATTTTTGGTCAAGATATTCTTCATTACTTGGACACCACACTAGGACAACTGAATACATCAATTTTTGTATCTGACTAATAATATAAGGCAAAATATTAATACCACCTTTTAATGATATGCGAGTATTTCACTAATTTGAAATAACCAAAAGTGCTTGGAATTCAGATGAAACTAGGTAGAAAATCTGTATACTTCAGTAATAGAACATGACAGGAAATGTGTTATTGTGAATTGTCATCACCTGTAATCAAAATGCAGTGAGCAACTCCGTAGATTACAGCTGTGATGTTATTTGCAATAACACGACCCAGAATGTTCTATTGTTTTTATAAAACAGTTGTGCAAAGTGCAAAGTAAAGCACAAAATACCCATGATTCAGCTATTTTGTCTGCCTGAAAAGTAGGCTTAAGTAGTTGCACCACTAGAACTATGAAACAGAACCCCTTAATTTTACACCTTAAAATATCCCTAAAAGTACCACTGATTTTTTGATAATTGACATTAGCAGGTGTATTCTGCATTCTGACAAGCCACTTCTCGTAAGATTACATGTGACATATGCACTGAAGGAAGAAGTGGCTAGTGTGAAAATAGCCTTATAATGTAGAAATCAAGCATTCTCCAGTCTTTTATTCAAAATGAAACACATTCCAAACCTTGAAAACATACCTTTAAAAATCAAGCATTTTTAAGACTTTGTATGCATCTGTATGAACCATGTATGGTAGTCTCCTTCCATTGATGGACAGGGTAGAATGGGCTGACACCTTGTGCAGTGTGACAGATGGGCTACAGTCATAAACTATATACCTACAAAGTGACCAGGAAAATTTGCCAATGAGTGTAGCTACAAGGTAGGTGTACCTAATAAACTGGCAATGCAGTGTATAATTAATTGTAACCCAAGAAAATACAATCATAATAGGGTGATTAATGCTCTACTACTCTTAAGCACTACTCTTGAATTCTGACAGTTTAATCCCCATTGTAATATTACAATGTAATATTGATGTAATATTTAATATTACATTGATACTTCTGCGAAATGTCAGAATGCATTTTAAATATCGTTACCACAGAGTGCCTCTGTCTATTCCTAACAGACACCCAAAAAATGTCCTCTCTGCTACACCTCACATATTTCTCCTTCATTCTGTGAGCAGGAAAAACACAGCTAAGTTAGCTAGCACGATGCCACTGAGTATCTGAAAGGAGTCTTTTTATTGACCAGTAATACCTACAACTAATGTTACAATGAAAACAGAGTGTAGCGAACACCCTCACTTGTTGTAGATAAAATTCATTATAACAGGGCACTCGTAACTCTGGGGAAACATAAGGTTAGCCAACTTATTATATCCCTCTAGCTATAAAAATGGATTGTTTATTCAGTTTTCAATCAAATGGCCATTCAGTACTTATTGTTAATTATTTGGTGGCAAACAATAATGATGGGAAAATGTATTTAACAGAAAAATCAACAACTTGGACTCTATTGTCACTATTCCAGGATTCTCTCTCTACACAACAATAACCCCATCTCAATTCAATTAAATTTTATTTGTATAGCGCTTTTAATAATAGACATGGTCACAAAGCAGCTTTACAGAAATCCGGATGTAGATCTAGATCCCTAATGAGCAAGCCAGAGGCATTCTGTTGTAGTTACTTACTCATTAGTAATTCACATTGTGTTAGCTGGAAAGAGAGTACTTCCTTTACCCATCTTCCCTTATGAGTAACAAGGAGGTTTCAAGTTCAAGTTCAAGTGGGTTTTTATTGTCATTCCTCCATATAGCTTGTCTTCATCCTTCGCAGGAAGTGAAGACCCTGCTGGGCTTTCTTGGCTAAGCTTGGCTAAGTTGAGGGCCCAGGTGAGGTCCTCCGTGATGTGCACGTCAAGGAACTTTTAGCTTTTGACTCTCTCCACAGTTCCGCCGTTGATGTGCAGTGGAGAGTGCTTCACATTGGCTTTTCCCACTCTGGGAGGCCTCAGACTCGCTCCTCTACTGCAATACAGAGCAAATAAAAAGGATTTCGGATCATTGTAGACTCTCACTCGTTTACCTGCCGGTTCGCCCCGACGCCCCCCTCCCTCTACAGCAGGCGCTCGACCACGCCCCCACTGCCACAGTGATGTGAACTGAGTATTTAAATAGATTACTAATTATTAAAATGATTGAAGTTTATTTGTGTTCTGAAAGATTTATAATGTAAATATATTTTCTAATATTTAACATGGTTTTAGGTACAGTTTGACTGGTAATTTAGATCATCTTCCCCCCAACCCTGTGTCTAGAAAAGTACAGCATGGTATTAAAATCTTTCCCTGACACAAAGCAAAAACCCTGTGTTTTGCAGGGAATAGTCTTGCACAGTCTCGCAATACAGCTCAGGTTTGTTTGCAAGAATGCGTTTCGCGTTATTAGAAATGTTTATCGTTAATGCGCTGTGCGGGTTCGTTCTTTGTTCAACGTGTACAACACCTGCTCGCGGTCGCGCACCTCTCTCAAATGTAAAGGATAATGTGCGGCTCTAGAAAATCATGTCTGTATTTAATCTCATGTTACTTTGTTCATATGGAGAAATAGACCCAAATATAGCAGGTAAGCATGTGTTGTCATGGTTAATGCCCTAACCGTATTTGGCACAGCTGACACTGAAAAAAGGGTGCGCAGTACCAGCGAATTTAGATTTATTGCACAGGGATAAAAAGTATAAAAGCAATCAGTTACTATTAAATAAAAACACCCTAATGCACGGTGTTGTGAGAACAACACATAGCACATTATACTAAACCCGTAAATAAAAACAGAAATTAATGCTCTACGCCCCTGTGTGCTTGACGCACGCAAGCAGCTCATACATTTTTTTACACACACACACACACACACACACACACACACACACACACACACACACACACACACACACACCGAGTACTTTACTAGGAACACGAAATGTTCCATGTAGTGCATTATAAAGTAGGCTACACATGCAAACTGCAGTTCAATATCATGGTACCGCCAACAGCATGCATTGTCATAGTAAAGGTCTGATTTGAGAAGCAATCTCCTTGGCAGACACAGGTCCACATTAGTAGTCAAGACAGGATCAACCTCACATTAATTCAAGCCCAGACAAATAAAAATCAGCTACTCACAGACAGGAGGCAAAAGAACCAGACAAAAGACATTAAAGCAGGATATGGCAGAACTCCTTAGTTATGCACAGAAAATTCATCAGGATCACATAATACGCATATATATGCTTTCAAATGAAACAGTTTCCAACTGGGTTTCCAAGATGGTAGCAAATGCATCCCTGTGAAACTTGGGGTATTTGGTTTAAATTTTAGTGTCGGTGTTATATTCAAGAAAGGAATTACAATGATGTATTTTAATCAAGACCAATTCAAATTCCAGGCAGAAGACTGTCCAGGGAGGCACTCTAAATCTCACCCAGTCCAAAGCATTTCCAAATAAAAACGTCTGTAGACATCACCAGTCACACACATTCTAACTTTGTTGTGCTTGACAAATGCTGCACTGCAAATGCCAGAACCATGCTTCAGCCCTCAGTTCTGCTTACCGAAGGCTTAGTGTCAGTGATGCGGAAGGAGGGAACTAGAAAGAAAGAAAAGGTGAAAAGGGGAGTGAAAGAGACTAAACTGGGATGCAATACACCTTCTCACCCTTTACATTGTTGGATGGAACACTCCTGCACTTTCTCTTTTTCTACAGAGCTTGAGAGAGTGTGACTGCTCAAAGCAAGGTAGACCTTTTTATCTCTGTGCAGCTCTACACACTGTGGACATTTATCAGACCAGCTAGAGAACACTTAATCATAGACAGCAGAAACATTATCTGCTAAAACTCCAGCAACAAAGACCTGGCTAAAGACAGAATCGGCCAACACAGATCTATATACTGCTCAAAGACATTCATTTACAACATGCGTTTCGTGGTCTAGACCAGGGCTATTCAAATAGCGGCCTGCAGGCCAGATCCGGCCCTTGAGTACATTTTTACTGGCCCTTTGATTGCTTTTTACCACCGAATTAAACGAAAAAGACATTATTTGTAGACATTAAGGGCTTTTCACACAGGAGGTGACAATCGCTCTTCCCCCGTTAATTTTCAATGAGAGGCGGGCAGGTAAAGTGACGTGTTTCACGTGCCTGCCTGCCTCCGAGGTGAAAAGTTATCAACATTTTGCACGTCGCTAGCGAACCTAGTTGACACAGAAGCAGAAAATTAATACATAATATGGTTAAGCTTTCTTGGACAATAATTAAATCACTATTAATGATGCAGCATAGCTAGCTAACAACTTATGAGCCTGACATCATTGCTATTGTTTATTAAATAAAAAATCTTCTCTCTCACTAGGAAACAAATGCAACATGTGTATGCAGATGTGGTGATGATAATGACCCTGCTCTCAAATTTCTAAAAGTATTGTGGTTTCTTTTTTATGAGTAGCATTAGCGGCATCCAAGGAGAGAACAAAACGCCAAAACAAATCAAGCAGGCAAATCAAAGCGGACATGCTGAAACTATCCGAGGGATAGACGTTTGTGGCAAATGGTAAGCCATAGGATCATATAAGGAATTTTGGAGTTTGGGAGAATATTTATAAGGAAAGGCACCTTAATTATCTCTTGAACCTAGTGTCATCTGTACCATCAATCCTCTGGGTGGATGTCAGTCCCCAGGAATAGCAGATATTACAGCCCTCAGCCTGTCAAAATCTCCATGCGACCTGTTGCAGTTAGAGAAATGAGCCATTCTCTGACACACTGAGACAGTGGGATAGCAGCAACTGAGCAGTCAGTGGAAATGATTTGAAGGTGAGACTAGCTTGAAGGACACCAACACACCAGCAAAATGGACGATTCTCACCTGCTATTATTAATACGAAACAGGGGTGCTTGAATATGGAGTATATGCGATATATCACATCATGAGCACTCCAAGCCTAAATAGAGGCAGTTCTCTCAGCAAGGTACACAAGTAATAAAGCCATGTAGCTAAACGTTTCATCAAAAACAGATACAGTCAGCTACAGGATCCACACTGAGTATTGTCCTAGAATCTTGATGAGATTGGAGAATACAGAGAAATGAATACGAGACCACTCCTCAATACAGAATCTCTCCAGATCCTCCAGGGTCCTAGGTCCTCTCTTTTGGACTCTCCTCTTCAGCTCACCCCACAGGTCAAAAGCTTGATTCTGTGGTCATTGAACCATTTTGTGTGGATTTGGACGAATGTTTTGGATCATTGTCCTGCTGGAAGATACAACCACGACCCAATCTTTTATGACTAAGGGAATTTGGCCTCTGTTCAACCTCATATTTATACCCCAGTGAAACAGGAAGTCATGAATGACTGCTTAAGAGTTTCTAAACACTCAGGTGAACTTAAATAAATGAGAGCATGCTTCAGTTGTTCTTAAGAATGACACGTGATTTTGATTAAAAAAAAAAAAAAAACTCTGACCTTTTGGATAAGGGTTTTTTTTTTGTTGAATAAATTTACTTCAATTAAAAGGTTAGATTTCTCTAATTTTCAATGTGAGATTAAGCTAATTAACCACAAAGGCATTTTTCCTATCTTTACCAAGGGTGCCAATAATTCTGTTGCTGACTGTATATCCTGTCCTGTGCATCAAATAAGCAAGTTAAAAAAGGCTACAAAACATTTTAACACGTAGACATTCAGGGCAGGTGAAGTATCTGCTAACAGTGAAAATGGTGTATGAAATATAGGTAGTATGTTAGTATATGGATGACAATTACTTAGAAGTCCAAGTAAAACGTTAATAGCGTGACATTAAAGTGTGGTGAAGTCAGGTAACGTGAACGAATAATGGAGATTTTTAGAACACAGCTTGAAAAATAACAAAGTTGGTTAATAGTCAGCAATACTGCCTTTTGCACAAAACAAAACAAAACAAAAGAAAAAAATATATTTGCAATAGGTCTTTCCATGTTCCCTCATTTTCTCCATTCCTTCATTTTTACACCACCACACAAAGGTATTCACAGACAGTACTCATTCTGTTACGAGTCCAAGACATCCTCTTGGTTCTGTCAGCATAAAACTCAGGGAGCATCTCTCATCAGTACGTGTATGAGCATCGTGCTCATACACCACTATGATGATTTAGTGAGTTGGACCTCAGCCAAGAAGGTGACTGTTGAAAAATGGTCGTCACAGGCCTCCACCTGTAAAACATTAGTACGCACCTGGACCACTCACATCTACACTTCCTAATGGGAGATAAGTCACTTTTTAGCTGACTGAATTTGAGAAAATGAGACGTGACACGAGAGGGATCATACTCGTTTCTTATAGTTGTGGAGATTATCATTGTGTCAGAAACACTGTTTTACTTAGACTCTCAGTCCCAGCTCATTTCAGGTTAGCCTGCTCTTTTCATCAGACCAGTCAAGGAAGTTTTTTCTGCAGTCAGGGGGACAGAGTGACTGCAGATAACACAGATCTCAGTGAAAGGGCTCAGAGGAACAGCATGAGCACAGCCAGGTGGATCAAGCCAAGGCAGAGCCTCTGATGCATACAAATTCCTCTCTAGCCGTCAGACGCCCCCCCCCAGAATTTGGTACTTGCTCCTTCAATACAGCAACGATGCTTTAAAGCAGCACTATCTGCCACATAAGATGGCTTTCTGACCAAGTTGTTTTTCCCTAAAAAGAAATAATCGCAGGCAACACAGTGAATCAAGAAGTGTTAACATCCTTAAACAAGAATTCTGTATTAAATGTATATAATACTGAATCAGCCATTTATAGTCATATATAGACTATGACAAAATTCCCATACTATTCTTGTCCTCTTAATATCGTTTTTTGAAACAGCGCCAGTCTCACAGACTTTTCAGTTGTTTGGCTTGACAGTACAGTGCTACATTTAATCAAGTGATTTGGCCTCCCCAGTGAGCATTTTATAATCTACATTAATATCCATGTATTGCCCATCCATCTGTGGTGCGTGGGCCAGGGGCAACCTTTGCATGTGAGAGAATGTGAATAATAAAGAGCAGGGCCAGGTAATTTATCTGCACAGGCCCTCAAGGTCATCACTCCTCTCACTTTCTGTAATGCTAAGCAGATTCATTCAACAGCACACTCGACATTGTGTACGTGTCCATCTTAGTGCTGCCACATCAATCAATAGTGTGTAACCACAAGGAATAAAGTAGTTACTTACAGTGCATGGTTGCACATATCCATTATTATCATGTGGATGCAAGGCTTTGTGATGCCAAAGACATCAATAATGTAAACAAGTCAATACTATTCCCAGTTGTAGCAGACCATGTTAACATTCTGCCCTGGTTAAATAAGTGCTTATGAAATGAACAATAAAGTCAGGCTTAATTTGTCATGACCGTTAACTAGCCAAGGGTTTGGGCTACTGGGGAACTCGACCTCGTCACCTGCCACCTGATTGATTACCCCCTTATTAAAATGAGTGGCATCAATGCACACACATGACCCAGGGCTGCCATGCCCCATAGAACGTGTCTGTGTCAAAGACTACGAGTACATTAAACAGTCTCCTGATAAGACTGCCTGGTACTGCTGTAAAGATGCACATGGGTTCAAGGTGCACTTAGAGACAGGACTGCTCCTCATTGATCTGGCTGCACTTCAGGCTGATAGTAAACAGGAGAGCTGAGCACTGGCAGGCAATCTGCTCCTCATTTCCTCTGGGTTATCTTCCCTAAGCCAGGCTACTCTAGAACCGGTCTGTGGTCTGAGACTGGGTGGAAAAGAAAGCTTTTTACTGCAATATTTAAATGCGTTTGGTTGGAATGTGCGCAAAAATGTTACAGCGTCAGACCACATATGAAATGTTGAATAAAAATGACTGATGATCAATTCATTTACAGGTATCCTGATGAAATCGGCGTTTTGCTTGACGGATGGAGCTAAACATTGCTGGACTCCAGAAATAATGGATAGGCTGATCTTTCGTCCACCTCAGTGTGAGCTCCTGCACAGTTCAGCAGCTGTATTAACACTGTGATCAAAGTGAAAGTGCACTGTGCTCCTTTGATGTTGGAAATTTTGGCCTTCACCCAGCACACCCTTCTATTCATGAAGACTGGCCTCTTTCTGTGTATAAGATGAAAGCAAATAGCCATCAGTGCTGCTTAGGAAAGCCGAGCTATTCTAACAAACAATCCTCAGACAACTGACCACTTTAAAGTTTCTGAGGAATGCAAAACAATATAAAGTAATAACACAGAGCAAAGGTTATCTAAATGCTGCAGTTCTAATTTCTGCCACTAGGACATATGAATAGTTTAAAGTTAAATCCATTCCAGCACCATTTGCCAACACTAATTGTATCTGTTGCTTTTTAAGAAACTTCGAAGTTTCTCTTAAATGCACTCCCCCCCCCCAAAAAAAAAGAGAGCTTGAAAGACAAGCTATTAGGCATGAAAGCGTGAAGTGCACTCTGAGATAAAGAAGCTGGCTGACTCCAAAAAGAAGAATCATTAGTTCTTCTATTGTACTTCCATCTGCTGCCGAGAGATGACCTTCCTTTTCAGACCTCGCGTTGAATTCTTTTAAAGACAAAATGCTGTATTTGATGATCCGAGACTCATTTCCCAGGTAACATACTCAACTCAGTGCTTCTGGATCCCAAGTGACAGACAAAACAAAAAGCACCCTGACTGAACCAACAGCAACTGTCCAGCTCCATTCATTTCCATGATGGATTAACCAAGCACATTGCTAAACACAAAATCTTCACTATAAATAAGTGCAGCCAGACACTGCATTAAAATCCAATACTGTCAAGAGATGGAAAAAGTCAGAGTTCTACACCAGATGGAAACTGTCAAGCGTTGCTATGTACAGTGCTGTTGTAGTTATAGCGCAAAACTGCTCCATAAGCTCATTGAGAATGCTGATGCTGTGAAGTTGGGTAACACAGGACACATCCCCCACTGGCTTTCACACAGCGGTGGGGGCCAAGCTAATCAACACAAGCTAGAGGGCACAGCGGGGCAAAACTAGAGCGACAAGTCCGATGTTACCCCAAGCTGATGCGTGCTTGCGTTGATGCACAAGACTGCCAATTGGCCTGGCGTCCTAACTGTTGTCCACAATAAGCGGATTGATTCCAGACATGCTCTTTGGGTGCTACCCGCCTCAACAAGTTGTCCCGAGTGTGGCACAAATCTCTGGGCTTTCCACACGACACATCAGAGAGCTTGCACTAAGGGAACCCAGAGAACTCTTACTCACTAGAGCTTTTTAGCGCATAGGTCACAGCCAAACAGTAGATTTCTGTCTTTATAGTAATGTAGTGATAAAGGCAAAGTACCAGAACACTTCATAAACACAAGCACTGCCAAAATCACACCAAAATTGGGATTGATTCCAATGGTATGGAAAGTGTAATTTCCATGTTTGTCTATTTGAGGTGATATGGCTCATTCTGAAAGATCACATACTGGTTACTGTAACCCAGCCCTTCCATGGAAACTGCAGACGAACAGATGGTCACTGTGATGACTTATATATCATTTAAGAGGAAAGTACAAATGAGCATTCAGATGTGCCTTTCAAAACCTCCACTATGATGATGCAACTTTGCCTGCCTGCAAATATAGTGTGGATGACTCAAGTAGGACACACAGAGTAAAGACTATTGCCTTGGACAGAAACGGCATTCAATCAGAGCACAAAAGTCAGCCGAAACATTCAAACTTTACACAAAGGCTTTTCATATCGGGGCTGATGGTGAAACAGTCACAACAAGAACAACCCAGATTTTGGGCTGCAGCATCTATTTGCACATTAAATGCACCCAGCAAATCGTCAAACATCAGTTCTATTCTATAGCCTGCAGTTGCAACAGGAGAAAGCATGCTGCTGTGGAACGCATACACCCTGTAGCATTCCCCTTGATGTCCACCACAATATGTGCAGTGCACATTTTTCTAAGGTGTCCTATTCATGTTCATTTATTTGGTTAATGAATTGGTTTAGGATGCATACTTCAAGACATTTCCTTTCTCCCTCCAGGGTTGCCATCAATTAACATGCATCTTCCCATCGATTTAGTGTCCAAACTAGACGCTGTTTTACAGCAACAGTAGATAATGATAGAATTAATAAACAGCAAACCTGATTTCAACACCAGTCATCTAGACTCTTCTCTGTACCGGCAAGTAGGTGGTGGAATGAACTTCCCCTGGCTGTCTGAATAGCTCAGGCACTGGATTTCTTCAAAACAAAGACTGAAGACCCACCTCTTCACTTAACATTTAAGCTTAAGCACTTAAGCTAGCACTAAATCTAAAAAAACAAAACAAAAAAAACCCCACACTCAACTCGTACCGTTTTCTTTGCTGTACTAACACTCCTCAATGGTATACTCCCTCCTCAATGGTATTCTTAGGCCTTGGCCCATTTGTGCTAGCATAAGGATATGTTTTTCGATGGAGACTACAAGCACTTCTGTAAGTTGTTCTGGATAATGGCATCTGCTAAATGTTGTAAATGTAATAAAGTTAATCAATTTAAAATGTTTGCCACCAAGCAAAGCCATAAACAAACAAGCATATCACTGACAATGAAACAACAAACACACTAATCACCCACAGAATTCATTGGAGAACTGAGGCTGACACCGGCACTGAAAAGGAAGCAGGCTTTCCCCACCCATTATTCAATGGCAGCCTGATAAGATGGACTGAACGGTTTAATTATTATGAACATTGAGCACGGCAGCTCAGCCTCCACACACTCCCCTGAGGAAGAGCGGCAGTGATGCTGCTCAGACTTGGTGGGGAGGGGGAACGCCCAGGTCAGTTTACGAGGAACTGTCAGAGTACTCAGAACATACCAAAAATACAAACCAGTACAGAACAGGAAGTCTCAAAAGCGCAAAAAAAAAACAAAGGAAAAAAAACCCCCCAAAAAAGCTACATAGTGTCATTATTTTTAGATGAAGACTACTGAGCCACATTAAGCATGATGTAACAATTTGCAACTTTCAGATAGAACTATTTTTTATTTATTTTTACAAACAACATTCTCACACTACAGGAATGTACAACAGTGTTTTGTGACATTCTACAACATTTTGGTGGCTGAAGGCCCTCGCTTGCTGACTACAAATGAGCAGCATTGAGATGATATGATTTACCTGATAGGCAGATGAAAGTCGTATAGTCGCCCTGACCACCTGTAGCCAGGAAGGGAATCTTCTTCTTTGTCCTCCTTTTCACCTGCACAGCTGCAAGCATCCTCTCATTGTGCGGGGTAAAGATCTCTTTGTTAATGGCTGCTCTGGCATTCATCATAGCCAATTTCAGTGACGAACTGAGAAAGACGGTTCCGAACTCTTCACCCTGACAAGAGAAAGTTAAACAGACTCAACAACCGCCATGAAGCCTTTGTTCAAGGCCAAGGAAAGAAAGAAGAAGAAAAAAAAGGTCACACTAGCTATAATACAAAGCAGCTGGGGGCTGCATCAAAAAACTGTCCCTACAAAACAATTAAATGGTCAAAACGGTTACATTTATAATACAGAGCATCACCGTCCTTGTGACAGTGTAATGTCCTAGTTTTAGCTCTCTTATTCAAACTACAAACAAAATGTCGACAGATAAATCACATCTTGTACCAAAAGAGAAATTGATCTGACCGTTTGCTAACATTTAATCACATTAAAGACATTATAGGTGTCATTTTTCATGCACCCATAAAAAAGTGGATTATTGGTTGTGACTATGTGCAGATTTTTAATCTTTAAACATGAGCGGTTTTCATAATTGTTTCCCCATTAATCGTTGTTTTCTGCAGTCAAGTACATTCCTCAGTTCAGATCACAAAGTCACAACATTTAAAAGAAAATCACCAAGTGATCAAAATAACACATAAGCCACGACAAACAATTTCAGTTTATAGGTTCATATTTGACGTCTACGTTCCCTCAAATGATTGTTTACATGATGTGGTTCAAAAGCAAAAGCTCCAAAAAGTGATGAATGCATGAATGCCCAGCATCTTTGTGTAATAATGACTGTCAAAACAGAAGCCAGGTGATTAGAACAAATGAGGCAAGAATGTACAGAGGCGAAGCATTTTATCAACCTGTCTCTTAAAAATGATTAGGTTTGGCTCACTTCATTTTCCTCCCCGCAGCAGGCATTCCCGGCATCAGGAGGGAGTGAGCCTTTCTGGATGCCATTCAGTGATCTATCATACAGATATACACACGCTGTGCAACCAGGCAAGCTGAAGATGACGACATTGAACATAAAGGTGCATCACTGTGCCTCATGCTCCCTTGGTCTTTAACTCTTAAATATCCTATTAGGGATTGGCTCCAACAATGGCAGCAGTTACACTCAGTCGCTATAACAGATGCTGCAATAAAGACCAGTGTAGCCTAATTAGCCGTCAGATGACAGCCAGTACAAGTAAAAATCCACTGTCAGACCAGAATAATTTCACACTCATTGTTCAGTAATGGGAGAAGATACTGATGACCAGCACCATTAATCTCAATCACATATTTTCCTAACCAGAAACAACATGGCTGATCCCAGAGTTAACACACTGAATAAGAGCACACAGGCCCCGTTTCCATCTGGTATTAACATGTGGCTCGAGTGATGGGATCACAAAAGGTCAGCGCTAAGTACAAGTGGAAACAATCCGAATGTGGTCAGGGACGCATGTGGTCACATTGCATTTGTAGTGGAAACGGGAATGCGTCTCAATGCGTCCTGGACAACATCGAAGGACCGCCCTAAACGGAAAATACGTCATTATTCATTATTCCTTCGTCTCGTTCATTCACAAAATGCATTAATTGGCTTTTTCCGTTCGGTTTAAACGTTTGGAAAAGCCTGTAGCCCGTATGCGCACCACTTTTCGAAAGTGTAGTCCGCTAAAAATCTTTTATTTAAAGAAACTGATACAGACGCTTTTGAAAAACATCACTTAAACTATATTCGCTGTGTTTTTTTTAAGGTTGAGTCTGTAGCAAAATAATTCCTGTATGATAAAACTCGCGCCTGAACGGCTATAAATGAACACGACACGAGCGAGTTTCCAGCTGTTTCTTTTCTGTCACACACGGCGACATGATCACATTATTGTATAATTAATTCATTCACAGAAAACTACATTGTAATATTGTGGCATGTGCGAATATAAAGTGAGGCTTTACACCGGCTGTAGCTCATTATAATGGCCAATTTAATCAGCTTGTGGGGTCGCGATGTTTTTTTCTTCTTCTAACGGCTCAGTAAAGACATAATGTAGCTGATGTAAACCATAGCAACTCAATTTTAAAAGACTTCCAAAACATCTCTCATTCCGTGACTGCTGGAAGTGTTTTGAAGAGCTGGTGTAGAACATATGTTTTCCGTAAAACGCGTCTGATACAGACGATTAAAACATTTTTTTTTTTTGCCCCGTCATCATTTGAAAACAAAGTTACACCCGTGCGTACAGGTGCATAAACAAGGACATAGCAGATGCAGCGAGAGACGAGCAAACGTGCGCGCGCGCGCTTTGACCCTCCAACGGAAGTGATGCAAGTAATCCACAAATCCGAACACAAGTGCCCAACCGAGCCGCATGTTAATACCAGGTGGAAACAGGGCCACAGACTCAGACAAAGCAAGTTTGCTTAGGTAAAGCATATTCTGTATTTATTGCAGTCTCACAGTGATCTAATTAGTCTTTGCGTAAAAACAGGCTGCAGCACCATTAGATAACATTATCAGGTGGCCACATTATGAAGCCTTGCAAAACAGAGCAACATTGGACCACCACCAAGCTGTCCTGAACAATTACTTGTAGGATTACTAAATAGTGAAATCTTCATATTCCTAAAAAAAGAAGAAAAAAACCCATGAGAGTACATCACCTCAAGCATTTACTAGGTAAAAAAAAGTGTAAAGAAAAATGCACTGAAAAGGCCTGCCTCCGTACCCAATAAATACGCAGACATGGGCAGATAAGATCTACCGGGGTTTACATAGTACATTGCAACACTTCTCATTAAACTAAAAGACAAAGAGATGAACTTCTTTGTAAGTGTTTTTTTCACCCAGAAAATGATGAGGCATGCGTGTAATACGATCTTGAAACAATGATGAAACCACTAACGCTCTGAACAGCACCATAAGCGCAAGCCTATTACAAAACACGAGTATGGACTCTAAAGTCGTCCCTGCGCAAAATAGCCGAACTCCAAGCTACAGCACCTAACTCCACTTTTGCAGAGGAACGTTTCTAATGCCATCAAAGGTCACACGTTAGGTGGCCTCCACGGGAGCTTGCTAAGGCTGAACACATCAGGGTTTCCCGAGCAGTCTTCTGCTTAGGCTGTGTTAAGCCGGACTCTTCCCTCCTCTCCGGCTGTGATGGAAGGCTCCCCCGTCTCTCTCCAAGCTGTTGGTAGACAGCAGGGAGCTGAACCTCCTCAGGTGGACAACTGAGGCGTGACCTCTCGTCTCTGAGGAGTTTTAGCTTATGCGTATTACTCTGCACAGTGGCTCAGAGAAAGCAAGGCCTATTCCACCGATAATTAAATTTTCAATGTTTTTAGCCTGGACCTCACCTCTCTTCAGGAAACACTTCAGGGAGGGAACACGCGTGTGGCAGCAAGAAAGCAAGAAAGTGAAAAGGGTGTATTAGAACCAGGGCCAGCTCTTTATATTCATTCAACAGCCCCTTAACACCCTCTTCTACACTGTAAGCTTTTAAAACCGGGAATAAAGTCAGGCTTTTAGAGTTGGGGACCAAAAGCGCTTGGCGGTAGAATCAAGTGTTTCATAAGCGGCGAATGCACATTTCCCCCCTTACAAACCAAGAACATATCAAAGCCTGGTGCAGAAAACCAAAAGCTGTACATGAAGGTCACAAGACATAATAATGGAATTTTATTTTGTGCAGCTGAACAGAACAGTAGTACGAGAACTCTTATGTTGTGGGGTAGATCAATTTATGTGAGGGAGAGCGAGAAAAATGACAGGCTGGGAAATGAGCAAAAACCCAAATCTCACGTGCCACTCCTTTTCCTATGTGAACACTCTTCACACTCGCGAGTCACTCTTGAAAGCTAAGGGAGGAAACAACTGTAGGAAACAAAAATATCAAAAAAGTAACAAAAAAGCCCTGGACCTTTATGCAAGACTTACTACTTATTACTAATCAGGATCCCATCCCTGTATTGTAATCCTGGCATTTGGCATTGATGTTTACTTGGAATATGTGACAACAGTTAAAAAAATTAATCAAACTAAAACTTTTTGCAGACAACAGCTGTGACTTGGATGGAACAATCTCTCAAAGATTTACAGACTTAAACTGGACATATTTAACAATTAACTGGACAAATTCAAAAACAGCTAAAGACAGACACAGAGCAAACCCTAATGTCAAGGAAAGCAAAAGGCATCACAGAACAGTTTTCTGTAGTTTTTAACACAGCCAGATGCTTTCACTGCCAACGCTGTCTCTTTTCTGCCCACTTGGCACTCCCCTTGAATCCCCTCTCTCGTCATCTTAAACCTACCTTCCTGTTTGGCTCCAGTACAAGCTTCTGAATTGTTTTCGTCATTGATTCAGCTCTCCTATTGATTTTCAACACAACTAATGGAAAAACGGCCATCGTCCTAAATTACGGAGAACTTTTCTGCTATGTTTGGTGGTGACGGAATACAGGCTGCATTAAAAACCCGGTAGCACTCATGAACACTGATCATACACCAACACAGATGGTTCTGTTGGCCCTTATAAATAATAAATGGAGCGCCCTGTCCATCGTGCTCGCTGCCTGCTGCCAATGGCAATTGATGAATCATCATCATTACCATGGAACTCTAGAGAACAGTTTATGGTTACAAACCCCAAAATCACAGTAGTGCTAATGATCCAGGCTCAGCAGGCAGCCGCATGAAGAAGTCCTTAAACTTGACAGTATGAGATTATTATTAAATACTGCAGGAATCGCTCTCTAAATCAGCTCTCTAAAAGTACCACTGAATTCATTTTAAACCGTTATAAATAATAAAAAAGTAATGAATAATAAATTGTATACGTTTTTAAGTAACTACTATACTGGTCTAGGACTTTAAACTTTGAAGATAGGCACAAGAGGAATGAGTAGTAATTAATTATAAAAAGCTGACGTAATTGACAGCAAACAATGCTGTTGACTAATGCATGACTGTTCAGAACAGTTGCTGCACATGTTGCAATGGCAGCTTACAGAGCAAAAAAAACCAAAAAGGGCCATTTGCTTAACTGCGTGAGTCAGCAGTAGGTGAGAACTCATGCCAAAGATCCAGCAGCCAGGCATGAAACAACAAGCTGGATGGAGCCAAATCATTTCATTATGGAGCAGCGCTTCCTGAAAATTGTAAGAACGTCTACGTGTTGAAAAGAAATAAAATGACAAAAACACAGGAAACATTATATAGATGCTGCAGGTATGCAGGAGCTGTGGGGAGGCAAAATGAAAGGAAAAGTTTGGGGGTTTAATTGCAGGGCTGTTTGTAGTGTGTGTGCGCACAAGTATCTTTTTATGGGCATGCTCACATACAATGACATTATTTGTGCAATAAGAGCTCAGTGAAATAGACAGGGTGTTCCAAATACAAAACCACTGGTGCAAACTGGTCCTGTTTTGTTCTAAACGCCTGGTATATGAGCCAAAACTCACAACATTAAAACTTTTGTTTTATCCAGCAAAGAGGGAAAGTGACATCACATGTTGCGTTACAGTATACAACAAGAGTGTCTGACAGAGGAGACCAGCTCAATACCAGCTACCATTTTTAGCTCAGTACATTACAATTTGCAGCATCGCCCTTGAATAATTAGTTTCTCCGTATAAGAATTAAGGAACCAAGTCCTACAAATGAAAAAGAGATGCGAGATGCGATACACCACAGCAGACATTTTAGAGAGTCCATTTCCTATTTGCTGAAGGGCATGTTTTTATTGAAAGTACATTTATCCCAGCCAGTTTGTTCATCAAATTAAGTGACCGATTATTATGCCTGATTATAAATGACTGATTGTAATGGTTTGAGCAAATCAAAAAAATAAATCTCTCTCAACAGGAATAAACATCAATAGTCAGAAAATCAAAGCGTGGTGGAATAAAGTTTCAAATGTCAAGATATTTTGAATTCCGTTCTGTTCAAAAATGTAGTTCGGTTCCTGGCAATCCATTGTATTCCGAGAGCAAATGTTTAATTTGCAGGAAACTCGTGTGTACTCACCGAGCTGGAAAAAGAGGTCCAAATAAAGGCTCAGAAACAGATTGCTCAATTCAACCCCACAATAAGAAAGAGCATGCATTACCCATATGGTCCACCCTCTGCAAATAGTGACGCCTAACACCGCTGCAATAAAGCCATCAGTTATTGAAGTTTTAGTTAAGCTTAGGTACAGACCACATTCGGCTAGATGGATGCATCAAGCCATTAGTAAAAGTTTTAATATGAGATGGTGATTTATGAGATTAGGTACCATTTTAATCATTAGCTGCAGGCAGCGGAAATCCAAAAGGGTCCTGAATAATAGAAGACCTTGGTGGTTTTCATTTGCAGAAATTCAGTCGAAAAAAAAAAAAAAAGTTGAGCACGCAGGCTCCCTGAGAAAGCACTAGTTCCTCAGATTCCTGCTGAAGGAAGAATTCAATATTTCCCACGTCTCTGCAAGTCTCCGAAAACTGAAATACATCTCATACCTCAGCCACTTGTATCCCAAGGGACAGAAGCAGAGTCTTAACCCTGACCTGAGCCTTATAAAATGCTAGCTAGAAATGAGGAAGCCATACTACTGCAAAAGAGAGAGCCTTACCACAGCCAGCAGTTCCTCACTGTCTGCTAGACAACTTGAAGAAGAAGAAAAAAAAGGTTGAAGCTTGAAAAACAAGGAAGTGTCACCTATCAGCACACCCTTGGCTTGTTAATAAGGCTACTCAGATGTTGTGCGGGGTGTGTTTGTAGAAAATAGGGTAGTAATAATAATAATAATAATAATAATAATAATAAAGGCTCATGTCTGCATCATTTGTGCATCAGTGCTGTGGTCAAAACGGCGTTGACACCCTTTCATAGGCAACACTGAGGTTCCTTCACTACATTCATGGCTAGGACGCCAATAAAGCAAGGATGATATATTATTATATTATGAATTCTAGCTGTAGTCTTGAGAGAAGGGCTGCGCTCCAAACCACATGGAACCCTACTGAATAATTGAAATGAGTATGCCCAATATTTAAGCCATAAAAGTGGCCTACTGCACGGTGGTACGCGGTTGGGACACGTCCAACGACTCGTACACTGGGCTCAAACGTTCCCTGCTCCGTGAAGGAAATAAGGACGCTCCACTCACCGAGCAGCGTTTTAGTTGCAGGCTTTTCGGTCAGGCTCGCGCTCAGGCTGAGTCCACCGACTTCCAACAGTCAGGACGCTGTTATCTCGTCGAATTAGAGACTTGCATTTCGGTTCTGGTGGCTGAGCGTGACCTGTACGCAGCGGACGCGGTGCTTGTGTCTCTCGGAGCTCCCCGCTGACTGTGTGCGCTGCTGCGTGAAGCGCGCGCGCGCGCCGTGCCGTGCCGTGCCGTGCCGTGCCGCGCCGTGCCACCGTCCCGCTGGAGAAAAGCTGCGCGCGGGCTTCGCGGAAAAGTCCGTCACGTGCCCCGCAAACGCCCACTGCCGGAGATTTGATTGCGCTCTGATAGAAACTGCACCGACACCCACACAGCTACCGTGTGCGAGAGAAGAAGGGAAACAACTTTGACCCTGGAGGTTTCGGATTTCAGCAAAGCAAATATTGACGTCGGTATATGTTCTCTCTCCGTGACAAGTGGCTTATGGAATGGTTTAACATCCCATTTAAATAGGCTTGAAACGCACCTACAGATCTATAGACGTGTCGCCTACACTCTTTTAAAAAAAAAAAGGTTCCTCATGGGTTCTTTGGATGGTTAACAGTTCTAGCATTCTAAACACGTTGCACTTTTGCTTTCAACCTTTTCTGAAAGGCAAGCCCTCTTTGTCAGGATCTACATAGCACCTTTAAGGGTTCCCCTAGGGTGACAACCCTTTAGGGTACTAGATGGAACTGACTAAACACATACCAAATTGTAAATTATTGAAAGTTTCCATCTGAGCACATATCACCACAAAAGCATATGCGTGTGTTATGTGGTAGAGATGTGCAGATAATGAAGACAGTTCTGAGTTAGTATCTGACAGGTTCCACCTGGAGCAGAAACGCAAATGTCTGTGATCATGTGCGTATTTTGGGTTGAGTATTGTAGTTTGAATACTGCTGGCTTGTGAGAAGAAAAAGTAATTACATGCTCCATCCAGCTGGGAATTTGTTCTAAGAGTTCTAAGGGAACAGAACAGGTAAAGCAAGGTAAGCCGATAGTTAAGTGAATAGAAAATCGGCGTTGGGGGCAGTGGAACACATCTTGGCGCATTCTGTCACTTTCTAACACCACATATGAACTCTGGTGTTAGAAAATCTAATATTGGAATATAAAAATATGCTCTCTGCCCATGACATCAACACAGAGCAAGAGAACAAGCCCCAGTCTGTGTGTAGAGCAGGGTAAACAGTGTCCATCTGCACAGACACATACACACTGCTTTGCTCCTCCTCTTCTCCCGGTAGCTAAACTCACACACCCGCCGCTCAGGCTCAATGAGCGCAAACAAACACTGGCTTGCTATTTGGTATTAAACCAGAAAGGAACCATCTGTAAAGAAACAGAACCAGACCATGTCTTCTATAAACTGGAATGATGCCCAATACTGAATTAGTGAAACGTTTACAGACTAATGGAGTGGTGGCTTCTGCCTTTACTGCTCAGTCAAGGACAGTTGTTCACTTGGAATAAATTATTTTATTTTTTTATTCCACCAGCCCCCACAGATTGATTCTAAGCCAACCCTTCATGTCAGAGATCTATGGAGCATTGTGCCAGATTTAATTTTAAGCAAGAAAAGACAATCGGAAAGCATAACAAAATCCTTTCAGCTCAAATCCAACGCTCCAGCCCACAGAAACCACCTTATCTTTTCTCTCCTGAGCCGTGGTCAGATGTGGCTTATATAAGAAGAATTCTCAGTCTACAGGCTGAAATAATAAAAAGGTGACATCTAACCAACCTCCTCAAATCAAATCTTCTTCTCGAAACAACCTTTCTGTCGTCAATCGACCTTCACTACTATTCCAAGAGCTTTCAGGTTTCATCCTTTCTTTCGATTGTAAAATAACAAAAGATATCTTCAAATTTCACAAGCGCCTGACTCCTCTCGAGGGAAACCTACTCTGTAGCATAGTCACATTTTTAAATGTCCTGATAGTCATTTTCATTGAGGCACATGCACTAGTCCCTCTTAGCAGTGGCGTAACTAGGATCTTATGGGCCCCAGTGCAAAAAAAAAAAAGAATTGGCTCCTCATACGAAAATTACTTTCAATGATTTAAAAAAAAAAAGTAAATTAATGTAATTTACTTTATTTCCAGAGAACTCTTGCCGTGTGTGACAAGCATGTTTTGATAAAATACTTATTTTTTATATATTATTTGAGCAGAGTCTTTTCGGATTTTAGAAGTATAAATAATGAATAAATCATGCTGCAAGTTGCAAAAGATCTGTTTGAAAATGGCTACCATGCAGGAGATGCATTATGAATAAGAGATAAATTGACGGCAGGGCTGATTTCCGAGGTTGATATGACCGAGGTTGATAAAGTATGTTATTAAATTATTGGATCTGCTTTATGAGCCATAGGTGGTGTTAAACTTGACATATAAGGGGCCCAAAGACATCAATAGGTCGATCGCCACGGGCCCCAGTGCGATTGCTCCCCCTGCACTGCCAGTAGTTACGCCACTGCCTCTTAGCCAGTAACTTCCTCGGTCTTATTGCGTTTCTGCCAGATAACCTTCAGATCTTGCTAATTTATCCGATCGATGGTCTGCCACCCGTGGTTGTGAGGCTCAAATTCGGTTTCCCAAAGTTCAATTGAGCCGTTACAGCAGGGAAGCTCTGACACGGCCGCTCATATACACAGGAGCCAGTAATAATGCACACTTTAAATGGTGTTGAAACAATTCCTCTTTTATTCTTCTTCAGTGAATTATCATTGATGCAGATGAAAATCTTTGAGTGCGCTGGACTAAATATGCCACTTGTTACATACATTTGAGTATCACTGAGACAGATTGTTGAAACATTTTTGGCAGGCAACTTCAATCAACTTATTGAGGTGGAAGGTAAATTGCTTATAAATGCCTCAAATAATGCAATGCCATCACTGTCATGCGTCTCATTATAAGTTCTTGATGGTGGGTGTATTGTATATGCCTGAATTTGGCTTCAGTTCAGATCTGGCTGAATTTATGCTGATGTTTTCTTTGTATCCACTAAACACTTCCAGGCAAGGAGAGTCAAGGGAGCATTGTGTTCAGAAGAGCCTTGGGCAAAAAAATGACGTAGCTACAAAATCTTACATGTACGTGTGCAGTTTTTTAGTTCTTACGGGAAGATTATTTTTAATTCTCTTCAGCTTTGGGGAGAAAATTGGACTGGAATGCAAATGGAA
Source organism: Olivaichthys viedmensis (assembly GCA_028565825.1). Lineage (NCBI taxonomy): Eukaryota > Metazoa > Chordata > Actinopteri > Siluriformes > Diplomystidae > Olivaichthys > Olivaichthys viedmensis. The sequence goes on along the minus strand of JAOUQW010000002.1, from coordinate 14,334,736 downwards.
GGATACTCAAGGTGAGCTCAAATCAAGGCTAACAGCTATAAAGCTACAATTAAAGAAGAATACAGAAGCAACTCATCTTAAATGCAGATTTTTCTCTGTGGAGTTTTTTTTTTTTTTTTGTCAACTACACTACATATTTGTGTTTTGTTTCTAACAGAAGAGGCTGATGAAAAAGTCACAGACTATCTTTTTAAACAGCATGTCATGACCTTATCAGCACGGCACCTGCTTCCCATTTGTATTACACACTCGCTATCTGAGAACTGTTCAAGGTCAGCAGAGAGAGACTTTATCATCAGTGGAGGTTAGCGTGTTAGCAGAGGTACGAAAGAGGCTCAAAAGTGTATTCATGCAGAGCATTAGAGGCACCACTGTGACACCCAGTTAGAGAGAATTATTTATATCAAAACATTTGCTTTTCCCAAAATTGACCTTTAGTTATTTCCCCCATTATCTTAATAAAAGATGAATAACTTTTTTATTATTATTATTTGACGCTGCCAGAACACCTCCAGAGCGATCCAATATTCCAACAGACAGATAAGAACGAGGCAGTTGGCCATGAAGGAATGCGAGCAGCACACATTGAAAAGACATCATATGCAGCCTGTTCTGAACAAGAGAGCAAAGGGAGTTGTAAAGATACTAGTTTGCCTTGAGCTGATTGCAACAGCAAGTGCACAAATATCCCCATAAAAGAAAGGTCATCACTGTAGAGGCATGAGATGGAAAGAAATCTAACCAAAAGCATGTATTTTCAGTGACTCTCAAAATCCAAGGGGTGGTGAAAGGCTAAATGCTAATTAGGAGTGCAGACTCCTTGTCAGGACCACACAACATTGTTCATGACAAGCTATGGGCCTGCAGGTCTCAAATCTTCAGCAAAGCAGAGCAAAGAGCATCATTTCTATTTGTTAGTCACTAGGCTTAACGAACAAACCTTTTCACCTGGTAAACTCCATGTTTCCAAGTTACTCAATTTCACTACTGATAATATTTTTTTTTTTATTTTAACCCTATTTTTATCCCAATTTAGTCGTTGCCAATTCCCACCCACTAGCTAGCTAGTTCTCTCCTAACGACAGCCACCAACCGGGAAGGGTGAGGGCGAACACATGCTTCCCCCGAGAAACATGAAGCCTACCGCCTTTTTTCCAAACTTCTGCTCATGCAACGTCACAGTTCCGCATGACTATCCCCACCCTTTAGAGCACCCCTGTACACACACCTAATTTAATCAGTAAACAAACGTGTTTCCTTTCTCTCGTTTACAGAGCCTGGGGTCCAACCGAGACCGGAGTTTTTCCCTATAAGCACATAATATTGACAGCTGCCAGGATGTGAGCAGAACTTCTATAGTAAGTATTAAGTGTTAAGCCAAATATTAAGTGTTCTGATTTAAAAATAAATAAATAAATAAAATAAAACTGACCCCCTCCTTTAACTAATCCTCCCTTTGGTCCGTCTAAGTTAATGATGAAAGTTCCACACACCCAAATTAAAGACTATTTAAACAGAATTTTACCATCTACAACACAACATGTATCCAGCATGATGAGAAAGACAGTGAACACACATCTATTAACATCCCTGTTGCCAACCATTCGAATAGCCCTCCTATAGAGCACAGATTAGAGCTGCAAGCTTGTGTGGGCGCAGATGAATTCAGGCTATTATTAACAATGTTAAAAACAATTGGTTGATTTAAGGAATTAAGACAAGGATTGGCAAACAAATCATCCTTATACATAATGGAAAATGGAAGCGTGTCCACACATGTACAGGGGATACAAGTCACGACCGGTGAGAAACGAGAAGGCACACGTACCAGCGGCTCTTGTCTCAAGCCTCACCCACTCACCAGGTACCACCGCACTGAATCCAGGATCTGTGTGTGTGCCAGGTGGCCAAGAACATGTTCCATATGCAGGACAGACAAGCAGATACAAGGAGAGGACACCCTGCTGATCTCACTGCATAGACTAACTACTGTCAATCTGAAACCGTAGTTAAAAAAATCAACCTTGACCTCACTAGCTTATATGATAACTACTGTGTACATATTAAGTGACCTACATGGTACGTTTGCCAGTACAGACAGACAGCGACCTCTGCTGGTGAAAGCAACACAAAGCAGTGACCGCATGAGATTACATGATCATTAAAACACAGCGACATTATCCCCATTGGTTTTAAATAAAAATCATTTTTATTTTTTTTAAAATAAATGCATTTGTACAGTCTAAAACCAGCAGGCCATGCACTGCTGTTCAGAACATCTGAGGCAAAAAAAAAAAAAAAAAGAGGGAAAAGTATATGCTAAATTAGCTTTTATTTTACTTCATTGTATGACAAATTGTCTCAAACTCCAGGGGGTAACGGTTCTTCTTCATAAACACCTTTAGCTCTTAAAATCACCATTCATATGGGAGTACATTAAATACATACTAACATTAAGCGACTTTGCTATAAATGGCACAGAAAAGAATTGGCTGATAAAAGACACTTCATTCCTGTGTGCAAACAAATAAAACCATAAAAAACAAAAGCCTGGCAAATACTTTAATGCATCAAACAGAAAACAACATTTACATACTGTTTAATTTAAGGCTAAAAAAAAAAAATATGGGAGTGATGAAATGTGTAGCAGCTAGACCTACATTAAATTCTTCAGACCTGGAGCTTGAGACATGCTTCATCACATTATATATACACACTTCTATATATTTTACTTTTAAAAACTCCGTAAGACCTTAACATTGGCAGGCACACGTCATGCCACGCAATGTTCAAAGATGGCTTTTTTTTCCTTCTCTTCTGGAAAAACGTTGTTCCAAAAAATGACAGAAAAAAAGCAGCAACACAAACGACAATACCTGTACAATTCTATAAAATTGTGTTTTTACATTAGTTACAAAAACTAATACTTCATTTAGCATTCCTTCATATTCAGAAAACAAAGATGAACATTGCATGTACTGCCTTTAAAACACAGTGACCTATTGCTGGTGCATAACAATATAATGGTTTTGAATAATACTATATGGTTTAGGATAAAGTGTGAAAAGATAGAAGAGCAGGCTGTACAGAAGAATATTAAACAAAACATGCCATGGTGCTTCTTGCTGCCAAGAGCCAGCTGGCTCCAGAGCACAACTGAGGTCATCCTCCCTAACTTCAAACTGAATAGGGGGGGTAAAGGCTATGCTAACAGGATGAACAGGCCTTAAACTGCACACACGCCTGCTTTTGATTACCGTTTTCTTCAAGACGTGTCATTTTTCTAAAGGACACCACACTTCGTGTACTGTAGCTAGCAGGTTAAGATCCCTGGAATCATTCCTTCATCATGTCCTCAACATACTGTTTATGTGCAGAGTACAACAGGTAACTGTTGTGTTTAATGCTTATAGTGCTGAACATCACTACATTACCTCATGCTGAACAAGATCAGGAGGGCAGACGAAAGCCAACAAAAAGAACTCCAGCTTATTCATGTAGGGACCGTTACTTCACTTTAGAAGTGCTTGCTATCTAGTCAACGGACCATACTAAAAACGAAAACGTCTTGTTAGTTGCAAGATCGCTTGTAGTGTTGAGTATTCTGGTTAGAGCTGATCCTCAAGACGTCGCTTATTTTAAGCGACACTTTATTGCCAGATATTTCCTTCATAAAAATGGCTGCTATTGCCATCAAGGGTAGTGTTAAAAACACAGGGACAATGAATGCGATAAAAATGGCATGAGAATTATGGCGTGTGAAGTCAGTGAAGCAGCATATAGGGATTGCATTAGAATAATAAAAGACAAATGAGCACCAAGACAGCTACAAAACTCAATTCCCCCAAAATTCTACACTCGAATCATAACACAAGCGGTGACGTTTGAGAAAAGCTTGAGGATTAGCATGCAAGGTGCAATGTGAAAGGTCATGAACGTCACACTAGCTCCTCTAGTATGCGAGGTGCACAGAGGCGGTGACAACCGTCCAACATGGCAGTAACTACACACACCAAGCACTCTGGGAAAGGACGATAAGCGGCCGTCTCTGTGAAAGTAGCTGCTCACTTCAGGAAACAAATATTTCTCATCAGAAGGTGACGCCTTGGGCGGAGGGAGAACAATTCTCATCGTCCTCAAAGTCAGCTCATTAATGTTATAAATGTGTTTGTAAGCATAAATGCAAGAAAAAAAATCTAAATAATAAAAAGGTGGCAGCTTTCAAACAATCACGGTGGCCAGACTTCTGGCATGGTTAAAAATAAAAATACACAAGAACAAAAAGAATAAAAGAACAAAAAATCCCAGGCACCCCATGCCACCCAATCAACCCTTATGCGGGGGTGGAGAGCAGCTCTCTCTCAGACCCAGCCACTGGTGAGCTTGTAGAACATCTCTTCATCAAGAGACTCGTTCTGGTCCTTAGCCCTCGTGGACAGGAAAATGTAGCCACCAATGAACTCGTGCACCACCTTACAGTCCACCTCCGCACAGATAAATGACAGACTGGGCTCATCAGCAAACTCCACTGTAACCTAGAGCAGAAGATACCAGGACTCGGTGAGAACATGACTGAGGTGGAACAAAGCTACTTCAATAAGCGTTTTTCAACCTAATCCCCATCTGCTGCATCTGTAGCGTAAAAGCAATCACCAGACAAGAATTTCCCTGTAGTGAAAAAAAGAATTTACTTGAAACTCATTTATAATGGAAGCCTAAGAACAGTTATTGGAGCAGTCAATAAACATGTATGTGCAGCATGCCTTATTGTAGAACGTTGTCATGACTTAGGCAATCAAAAGTATTTGTAATTTAAGCTCTAAATCTGTATAATTTGTGCTTTAAGAGGGGTTTAGGAATATGCACACCATGTGCCCAGTCTGAATACATCTGCTATGCAAATCAGTTCTGCTTGCATGTCCGTTCTGTTCCATGTCCGGTCTGAAACAGGCCTAGTGTTATCAATACTCTGTTCTGTGGGAGACCCGAAGGAGGTGCTCAGCAGCATGCCGAGTGCAGCTCTAGTTTGACATCTACTACATTAAGGACTTGGTAATATGGCACCACCCTCTAGATGGCACCCTAGCTGCCTGTAGACATAGACACAGCTGCCTACGTCGCCTATGCCGTGCCAAGGACCGGCCCAGAGAACAGCTTTGGTAAGACGTTCCCTCATGTTCATCTCATCCTAAGGGCTCTATTGTAAGAGTGTAACAGTTTAGTTTTGAATTCAAAACTAAACATTTATTTATGGACTACCAACAACTGCCCTTACTTAAGACTTAACCTTTTAGTGAGTTTGGAATAAACAGGTTTTCTGTTCTCAGTTCAGGGAAAGTATTTTCTGTGGTAATAACACGTACACTACAGACGCAGAGTCTGGGTTAAGAAAAACACCATACCATCTTGATCTCCCAGTTGACATTCCACTGTTTCATGTTGCTGAAGCGCCAGGTCTTAATGGCGTCTCTGGTGTTGGCGTCTATGCGGATCAATCTGTTGTAGGTGATGCCAATCAGCTCCTCTCTCTTGCTTCCTTGGAACCTTAGGAAGACAAATGAACCATGACAATCAAGACTCATTTATAAGTACTTAACACACAGCAGGGTTGACATCAGACTAGGGTCACATGCTTATGAATACATGTTCATACGAGTCCAGCATGTTATTCTGAAAGCATAAACTTTTCTCTAAGAAACATGTTTAAGTAGAATGGAAAAAAAAACATGAATAGTAAAACGGGTGTGTCCGTTTCTCCTGATTCACCAAAACATCTTCAGGAATCAGGGAGTTTGGAGACTTGTAAAAACCATTAACAAGACTGTGAAGAAAAACACTCACTTGGCCAAGAAGTGAGTGATCCCAAACTCTGGCAGCGACTGCCAGGCCTGGATGAAGCGCATCTTGGCCTCGATGAGACTCATCTGGGCCACATTCTGATGGGCCTCTAGAATCCGAGCAGAGATCTGAAACACACACACACCACTTTCAACACTGATATTCATTAAATTTCTCTTTCCACATCATGACACGCACACGAAAAGTTGCTGTTACAAATTTTCATGCCATTAACCGACTGTCACCAAGCAGGAAGTGACTGCAGCAGAGAGTCAGAGGTGATGAGGCAGACAGGCTCACCTCCCCATGAGACAGCTCAGTGGTGGGGTTCTTCCACCCCTAACCACACTAAAGTGCTGCTTCAGACCCATGACTAATGAGTCACTGTAGGAAAATACAGATGGGCTGAAAGGTGCTGCGTCTGAACTAACATTCTTTTCCCATTTCAGATTTTATCCTTACAGTACTGACACCACCACCACCATTTAGCCTCCAAAGGTGTTCACATGGGTTAGTACTAAGAAGAGATAAGAGATCCAGGTAAATAATGTAGTAGACAAACTAACTGAAGTAGCGTTAAACTAGAGCCCGACCAATATTTCGGTTCCACAAGATTATCAGTATCGGTAAAAGTCACGCAAATAAAGCAACAATTTCTTTAAATGTTCTATAGGAAAACCACATTCATGAACGTGATGCTATTTTGAACAACAGCCAAACACACAGTAGGACGCTACGGGGCGCTAATCACTCACTTCATGTAAATAGATTAAACTTCTTAGGCCGGGGTTATACTTGGTGTTAACTACGTGTACGTATACGCAAGATGGCTGACGACGGATCCTGCGTTCATTCGGCATGTCGATTGTATAGTGTATAGATTGTATAGTGAAGCAACGCGCCGATCAGTAGGACGAGAGAAATAAACTCTGTTGTCGCCTGACGAGATTGGTTTAATGGCCTGATACAGCATCTACATTGGCGCAGCTGTTTCTGCCATTTTCTCAAGAAAACACATCATCATAGCCTCCTCAACTCCCGCCATCTTCACTGTTTACCTTGTTGTGCAAAATCAGAGGAAGCGGTCGAAAAAGGTATTCCGGTGCTGGCGAGGTATGTTTCGGCTCTGCCCTGCCCCCTAGTGAACTGAATTTTTAATCCTACAGATATACGGAAAATATGCAAGCAGAAAGATGCTTGTGTATCTGCGTATAACCCTGGCCTAAAATTTTATAGGCAATTTTTTCACTTTGTAGTTAGTTAAATTATGCCCTGAAGACAGAAACAGATATTTCCATGATATCAAAGTTGAAAACTCCAGATAACAAATTGAACGGTATTGTTCCCACATTGATGGCACACATGAAAAAAAAGTTTGGCTCCCCCAACTCCTAAATCTCAATTTGGGTGTAGGATGTTTTGTTCTTGCACAAACCTGACTCCGCCATTTAAACTGTTTATGCGCCAGCATCCACAAGTAACGTGAACCTCTCATGAACTTGGAAGTGTTTGTGTTCGCAATAGATATTTAAAACCCCCCTTTTTTGTTTTAACTTGGAAATCTTACATCACTCAGAAATTAAAAACACGCATCATAAGAATCGTCCGAAATGTGGCTTTCTGAGGATCATGCTGTCGTTGTGTGACAAATTATTAGCGAGTGACCTGGTTTGCAAGGCATAAACGCACAGCCTAATCCTAAAAATGCACAGAATGCAATTTTTTATGGCTTGGATTACAACATGTAGTAAATTAATTTAGTTTGATCATTTAGTTATGTAGCGACTGATGTGTGCAGACTGTGCGCAGTGCACATGTGCAGTAGGTGGGGTGTATAAAGAACAGGCACCTTACTTGATAAATTGCACTACACAGATTCACAGCACTCGAGAACAAAGTATAATAAAAGAAGACACATTTATTTCTATATCGGCTGATATTATTGGTTATCAGTTTTCCGCCGCTTAAAATCAATTAGTCGGGCCCTACTTTAAACTACCCTTGTTTACTACGTGACATCTAAATTAATTAGCAGACGAATATCTAACAGAAGTGACCGAGTTATGACAGACATCACTGCAAGCAACTGACAAACAGTTAGACTTACCAGGTCCCTGATATAGCCTGGCTGAGAAGGGCAGGGGAGAGAGAAGAGCAACAGAAAGGAAAAAATAAAAACATAAATAAATAATAAAGCAAGTGAGAAAGTAGCAAACAAGCAGACAAGTTCAAAACAACAGATTAGCAGGTGTCAATCTAAGCGTCAAAAAGTGCAAAACAAAAAGGTTAGCATGTGAAGCTCATGCAGCAGTCTCCAGCTGAATACACGAGAGAAGAAGGCAGTGTTTGTAACCACATATAATAATAATAATAAGTATAAAATTACCCTTATACATCAATGAGAGGAAAAAGGTAGATTTTTACCAATCTATAATATACATTTCCACAAGAGGGTGCTACACCCCAAATGAAATCCAAACCAAACTCAAAACGCACCCATCTTTCTGCATTTGACAGTTTTTGTTTTTGTTGTGTTTGCTGAGTATTTGGTGGATGACACAGTAAACCTTTCAAGCAGTCTATTCTGGCATCCCAGTTCTTACAGTTTTTCTAATTAAAGTGTCTTACCCTCCTATATAAAAACAAAACAAAACAGGAGTTAAGAAAAACCTGGCTTGTTGGGGAAGGGTAGACAAAAGGGTGGACAGGAGGAAACACAAAATCCAGCATCTTCTGCACAGATGACAGTAGTAGTCATGTTTGTCCTAGGCTGCATTCACAGGCGGTTCTCATTTCCTGCTGTTTTCCCGCCCGTTTTGTCCATCCCCACCCCCCTCAGTCCCAAGCACAGACTCGGGGGATCAGATGGCTTGAAGCTTTGATGTAGTGACGACAGGGTGGAGAGCAGCTGGGGAAGGAGGGGCATGCTACAAGCCACCACCCCTCGACACACTGCTAGCTCTGGACTTCAGCCAGGGCCACTGCCCCTGCACGAACGCCACACACACACAGCAGGCCCGAGTGCCCTCACTCGCTTGCATCTACATGCCCTCACCATTTTCCTGTTTTTGAGTTGAGTAAAGAAACACGGCAAACTATTCTGAACAATAACATTGTGCACTAAAAATTGTTCCATTCAAAGTTTTCGGATCCCTAGTGCTGGATGGGGAAGCTTCCACACTTGCATCAAACTGCAGCGATGCAAGTCCTCCCTCTTAATAAGGCATTTCCTGCCATTTCCTGTGCTGCTAATTTACAACCTTCCCAGCAGGCTGTAGTGAAGCTGGCCACGCAGAGTACAGACCACGCTAGACCTGGGTTGCTCTCCCACCCTGCATATTTCTGACTCATCATTTAAAGCCGCTACACCTCCTCACTTCAAATACCCCCTCCCACCATCTAATCACTTACACACTGGGCACATTCCAGCAGTGCCATAGCATCAGCCAAAACATACCAACATGTGCTATGCTACAGCTTAATCGTTTACACATGCATCATGCACAATTCTCTGCTATACAATTCAGCCCAAACCCCTTTATAGATTTTAACTTTTACTCCCTTAAATAGTTTTTTTTTTTTTTTTTTTTCAACACAGTTGATGGTGCCATCTGGCTTTTCTTAGACCTTTCTACATGAATGCCTGTCTTTACACAAATCAGACATGTGCTTCACACTCCACTTGGAGGGCTCACATGGGAGAAAAGCTTCTTTTCCCCACTGTAGGGCTAAACGGTCCTGAGCACAGGGAGTCACCATTCGCATGGCAGTTCTACCTGGACACGGTTTGGTCAGGAATTCTTATACAACGTGCCTAGCATGGTTTCTTAAGGTCAGTACAGTGCAGCAGATCGGATCATTTGGGATGGCTTGATGATGCAGGTATTCACTGATTGGTTTTATATTCATGTCACCTTTCTAAGGCCCCAACCGGTGTCTTCTACTTTCTTCTAGTTCAGGTTGTCATCTCGTCTCAGGGAAAATGCCCGAGACGGTGTCGTGGTCAGTGGATGAAAAACTTTCCAAATCCTCCATATCGCCAGGCAACCGAACGTGGAGAAACAATAGCTGCCGCATATTTATTACATACACAAGAAGCCGTTGCTGACTCACTGAATCACTTCTCTTAGTTTTTATTAGACATGTCCTAGTTCTGATTTAGCACCACAACAAATGGGAAAAGAAACTGACAGTTCACGAGTCTGCGCTGGCATAGACTGGCCAGGGTAATCGCTCAGCACAACAGTGGAAAGAGAGTAGAGGAGTCATTTAGGAGGACAGTCTAATGCCAGACAGCCGTCAGGGAGGACTCACACGCTGTACTCTGGCAGAGTGATAGCAGCACCCAACTCCTCTCCCCTTCACCCCTTCACCCTCATTCTGTTCCCCAATCTTTATCCATTACTGTCTGCAGTTCTGTGTGGGTTTGTAATCCATTCCCCAGCACAAATGAGCCAGATTATCAAGGACTGCAAAAAAAGTAGATCATCAGATGTAGGTGTGTGATCTTGGGGGGAAATCTGGACTAGCTGGATGGCTAGCTAAAGACGTCGGCTCCACCCAGTTTGAAGTTCATTAATCATTTGGAATTAAGAGCACACAAGTTCTAACCGTCTCTTTCACAGCTGGAAACTGATGTGTATTTCTAGACTGTTTCTCTGGGCAGCTACAGGTTCTAACCTCCTTGTCCTCAGTTACCTGTTTGTTCTTGTACTTCTTCAGGTACCGTGGTGAGACGAGACACTCCGGGTTGATATCGGTGGTGATTGGCTCGATGATTTGGGGGTCTGGGTTCATGTGCTGCATCTTTAAGAAGGACAGAATGTTCTGGACCTCCAAGTTATAGGAGCTATCTGCCATCGTCTTCCCTTTGGAGGCCAGACGGCAGGCAGCCATCCACTGTGCATACTGCTTCTCCTAAAGGTTGAGGGGAGAGGTGCGAGGCCTGGGCATGATTGACCAAATATATAGATTTAATTTAATAAAGAATAGTTCATAGCTGATATCTAATGACCCCGACAGACTTCAAAGCGTCAGCTACTTCAATTAGGGAGGCGTGTAATGATTTAAAGTCATAGTTACTGAAGCTGTTAATGGCATGTGTGGGGTTTTGCTCACAGTGTCACATCGCAGCCAGATCTCATTCATGCCATCCGCCACTGGGATTAGCAACTTGATGTTGAATTTCTGACCAGAAATATTGACATCTGGTGTTACCTCACAGCCTGTAAAAAGGAACAAGAGTACACAACTTCAGATATGTCCAGGAATAACTGTAGAAAACTAAACATGAAGCAGCCCTTACCTCTCAGGTTCATTTGGTGGGCAGGTATGCCATGAGCCTCCTCACGACTCTTGTAACAGGAGATTGTGATGTCCTTGAATGTGCACCAGTACTGCTTGGGGCCTTTCAGTGTCAGTTTCTTTGGCCTGAGAAGCACAGCAGAGATCAGTCACACTACATGAGGGATCAAAAACAAAGCATATCAAAAATCACACCGATTCCAGAATATGCATAAATCTAAACAGTACAGTACTTCAGGAAATAAGACGCAAGATACAAAACTGGTTTGTGCACAACAGCCTATTAAAATAAAATTGGCAAAATTTTTGGTTCATTTCTTTGTTTGCTTGTTTAGTCCATTGATCTTAAAATGGTTCTGTGAGAGAAATGCTCTGAGGTGGTTCACAGAATTGTGCTCTGGAGCTCACATCAGTTCCCAAGCTTATTCAAAGAAAACCTTCCGCCTCTGAAAGACTAATATATACACAAAATCTTTGAATAAAACATTCCAGCTCATAAATATTAAAAAAAAAATATATATATATATATATATATATATATATATATACAGTAGTCAACACACAGCATATGTGCTTTATTAAACTTACTTGAAGACTTTCACATAGTCAGCCAGTTCAGGGATGGATGTAATGTCACCCTGGGAATGAAGATGGAAGAGAGACACATCTAAGCACTTGGTTGAAGGGTTATATTCAAAAGTCATGCAAAGAACTGTATTCACTGTATTTAGATTGTGGAAGGGCACGTCAGAACTGTGTGATGGACTGCACAACAGTGAATGTGTGTGTGACTACCAGTGTGTTAGAGGTCTTCCCTCCCTCCAAGGTGATCTCCAGATCTGACAAGGCAGCATCCACCTCATCCACCTCCTTCTCACTGTTGTTCATGTGATTGTCCGAAGACATGATCGACAGCTTGTTGATGTGATACTGAAAACGAAACAGTGATTAGAAATCACTGCATTCAATCAAGCATTCAATAGCACTAAAAGAAAACAAATAGCATTTTCTGCTTTAAAAAGACAGTGCTTGAATAGTAACTGGCCTCATCATCTAATTTCCCACAGTAATTATTTTCCACATTGCCTCCATTTAGCTGATTACTGTGCAGGAGTACTCCATTTTTTTTAAATGAGTCAATAAGCCTCCTGCTTTGGGGGAAATGACAATGGAGACTCATCCCTAAAATACAACTTGTTGACAAATGGTATTTGTACTGCCAAACAGCTGCCCCTCACTCGCCCTTGCATGCGTATAGGCAGATGGTCGGAGAGGACAGGTGTATTTTTAGACTCTACCACTACCAGTCTAGGGGCCACTGTTCTGAATTTGAGCATCTTACTAGTCTATTTCTGTTCAATTAAAGACCTTAAGATGACTAGATCCCACTACACTCAGCCACTGTGATAATTCCAGATGAAGGCAGTCAAGAGGCTCACACTGCTTTGTGAATCTACCCAAGAGATCCTCTCCAGGCAGCCTGAAACCCAACCCCAACCGTAACCACCCATCCAGCCAACAAAACGCAGCACTGATGTGGAGACAGGCTGGTCTAATTTAAACTTGCCGTAGCCAGCATCTGCGGGGCAAGAAACACGAGACACCAGATACAACCCGATAAATCCCATGCTGAAGAACTAACACCTCACGGGGGTGAAGACAGTGTGGCGTCCTCGGGTCTTGTCGCTTAGCTTTTACGATGGTCTAAAATAGCAGCCCCCCCGCCAAGGCCAAGGAGGGTTCCAAAGGGGGGGTAATGGGGCTCACATCACACCTAGAACCTTAAATTCTTACTTAGGGCTCCTTGTTACATCCTGGGCCAAATTCCTTCTATTGCCCTAACGTGCAAGCGTAGAGCATCTTAAAAGCTTTTACATTCATTTACAAGCTAAATGTGTATTTGACAACTTCCTGTCTGGTTCAACCGATCACAGCTGAAATGCTGATATGAATTTGCAAATATAAACAGACCGAAACAAATGCACAAACAGTCACTTGCAGGCAAAGAGTAAATGTACAGAACTGCAAACTGTGTATTCACATCCAGATCTAAAAACAGACTTGTTACTGTTCTTAAACTTGGACAAGCAAACATCTTTATCACATCATGTGACATACTGTACTGTTTTTGAAATCACAAGAAAGAGGAGTTTGGAAGATAAACCCCAAATGCTGTGATACAGCAGTCCCTGCAGCAGAGAGAGGCTGTGGCAACACACACACTTCTGCAGACGTTAACCCTAGCCAAAGCTGAACTACAGGCACAGAGCCTACTCAATCCATTAACAGTGCACCAGGGCAGGGAGCCCAACGCAAACACTCTCTCATCACTGTCTTACTAAGCAATCCCAAATGCCTAATATGGCTTTGGAGATACACCTCCCACCCTTTGGAATCCTAACACACACACACACACACCTTTACTCTTATTTACCTGGAGGGCAGCAAACATCATCATCTCTTCCTCGGTACACTCGATTTCCTCCAGCAGGATGGCCCATTTGGCCTGCTCGTATAGCTGGTTAACTCGGATGGCATCATACTGTGTGGGGCAAGAGACAGCACAGCTTGTTCATCCCAGCTGAGCAAACAGGACATGTCTAAAAGCCACTTCCTCAATCTCACACCCACTGTGCCAGCTGCAACAACTACCTTGCTGCTAAAAGCTCAGCACAGTGGACTACCGAAGCTCAAGGTGTTAAAACTGTCTAAAAAAAAAAAAAGGCTCTTAGCATCCCTCTTCTGATTGCATCACTACTAATATACTCTCAATAAAACAGTTTACAAAAACAAATCGACAGGCCTATACTATACGAACTATACAAACAGTAAGATTAAAAAGAACAGACTCGAACCTTGGGGTTGAGGTCAAAAAAGCTATGATATTTAAACCGCAAGAGAAGAACATCATTTTCCTTAACGTCCTGTTCCATCAGAGACCTGGAGGAGTCCAGCCACCTTTAGAACAAACACACGAACACACAGAGAATTACAACCCAATCCATCCCAAATTAAAAATCCCTCAGTCGTTGGAACGACATTTCTGGACTTACCCCTGATTTATTTTGGCCTTATCGAGAAGGGATGGCGGTTTGTAGAGCTTAACCAGTATGTCAGGTGAGGAGATGGGCTGACTGACAGCAAGGATGCTGGGATTGCCCTCAGACAATGGACTGTCTCCAAACCAGGCTGAAGTGGGGGAAAGTGGGCTGCCATCGCGAGAGTCATAGGTGGGAGTCATGGTCTTGCTGTAGAGACCAGGACTGGAATAGATGCTCCCTGAAATTAAGAATGTATGTGAGCATTCAGCTTTCAACTTCAAATGCGTATGTAGCACTACATATGCTACATAATATACTAAATAACTGTACACATTAAGCTTAGTCCTGGACTAATGATGATTACCAATAGAGGGACTCCATAAATGATTAATTTTAGCCGAAGACTATGCTTAATCTGCATTTAGGAAACTTAAATTAATTCCCTTATAAAACCAATCAAGTTGGTAGAACACACCAAAACACAACGTAATGCAGTGCCAGAAATACAGTACATCACTGCTCACACAATCACGAACTTGACTGCATTAAATGCACCACAACTTTAAGCAGTAGAACTCAACATGCGGATGCACATTATTGCACAGTTTTCAACATAAAGGGTGCAAACCACAGCAAACAACAGCACGACCAGAAGCATGAGGGGTTCTGGAGCTCAGGCTGCGGAGCTGTGAAAGCCGGCATGGCTTACAACAGAGTGAGTGGGAGGATCTTCCAGTCAAAAGCTAAAAGTCAACTGTGCAAATGTGTTTTGAAGTGGTAAAGGCATTATTCCAAATATCACATACATTAATACATTTCCAATTTAATCATAACATTTTCTAGATAGAGTATAATCAGTCTAGCATTTTACAGAGGTTGGAACCACTTTCCTCAACCACATCAATCAATCAATAAGCCAGTTCAGAAAACTACAAATGTTAACAAAAATTTGCTATTTGGTAAATTAATGGACAAGTTACAATTTTCCGATCCTCCTCCAGCCAAGCATAAAAGCCATATGCATGACACAACTCAATTACAGAAAAAAAATTGCAAAGTGACCACATTTACACACAAGTGCACACACACTACATTCGTTGTGACAACTAGTACTGTACCACTGCTCAAATAAACACCTTATTCGGAAAACCTTATTCTGGTTTCAGTTATTTGCGTACAGTAAAGTTCACTTGTTTTTCATATTTCCTATACATTTATGTGGTTATTCAGGTACAAACTGGGGAGCTATACGAAAAATGAATGAAAATTAGTAATAAATTAAATTAATCAAGCTAATTGTTGAATATTCTTGGCTTATTCTTGAAGAATTGTGATGTAGAACTTGCAACTGACTGCAAAAAATAGCAATTTAATTTTATCCATGAATTTAGGAATCCTAAAAAAAACCTTGGGTGGTACAGTACATATTCATTTGGCACATGAACAGGAACCAGAACCATTTACTCATGGAATGGAGCACATAAACGGTATATCTGGAAAATGACCAAAACCAGAATGAGTCAATATGCCGAAAATGACATGCATGTAAATGTGGTCAGGTCCACCCATGTGAATCCTTTCATTTACTATGGATATCATTAGAAACTACAAATTTATGCTAAGCCCACTTAAAAAAATAAAATAAAACAAAAACTCTTTAATGCTCAAATGAGCAGGCACATCATAGCCCTTGACTGAGAGGCAGGCACGCCAAGCCGCCAGCATAGCAGTGTGAAGCCACAGTGATCCACCAGGGCAGGAAAAGGCTTGTGGAGGGGGAGAGGTCATGAGAAAAGAGGGAGACCCAGAAGAGCAGTGCATCCAGGCCTTTGGGGAGAGCTTGTGGAGGTTCTCATACTCAGGAGGAGGTCACAGAAGGGTTTTCCGCTCCCTAAAGGAATGTTAAACTCGCAGAGAAAGCTGATAAGGGACTGTAGTCCTGCTGGAGAGAGCAGCAGGTCAGCGTATTTATTCTACCCAGTTTACAGTTTGGAGATAGTCAACGCAGCCTAGCTTTAAGAATGTTCACATCCTAAATCCTAACCCGCACACACAGACAGCGACGAGGATGGGATTTGTTTGCACAAGAACAACGGATATAATCAATATGCGGGGATCCTGATCCTCTCCTGTGTACTAAGTTAGTAAATATTGTGTAAGAGGTCCTAAGCAGCAAGCGTGAAAAAGCCCCTTTAAAACCGAGAAAGTAAATGACTAAAGATGTGAGCTAATCCTGGACCTCCCCCGATTTCGTCACATTCCCTCCCTATCGTGACCTCACGGAAGTGAATTCTCTGGGAATATTAAAGGTTTGGGGGGGGGAGAAGAGATAAGCAAAACAAAAAGCACTATGAGCATTGCACTTTTTTTCTTGCATGGTCATAATCACATGATCTCCATCAGCTGAGATCCTACATAACCAAGCCGGGACTTCCTCTGCTTGCTAGCTGGCAGGCAACTGCTCCAGTGCTTTGGTGGGTGGACGTGGAGGAAGCAGTGCAGAGAGGCACAGAGAAACAGTCTTACCTTTCACAGGTCCGATGTATATTATGTCAGAGGCTAGAGGAGGGAAATTAGGAAAGGCAGAAGAAAAGAAACAAACAAACAAAAAAAAGATTGGACAGATTAAAAAGACTAACAGACAAGAGGAAAGGAAAACGTTAAAGAACATGGAAAAAAGAGAATGACAGCCCATTGACGGAAACCAGTCTCAAATGTCAGCGTGTGACTCACTTTGCCCTTGCCTGGGTCAACAGACAGGGCGAGGATGTGGTAGGAATACATGTCACCCGGGGTTAGCCACCCTCTATGGTTTATGATTCAGTTTGAGAAGAAGGTTAGGTCTTCGGTTAGGCGTCGTCATTTTTACCAACACATTCAGCCCTGTGGTAGTGCTCCCCTCCCAGGTTCCTCCGACCAACAGAGCTGAGACAACCACTGCAGAATTACAGACATGTTGCCCAACGCATTGAAACTGGATACCAGAGGTTACCCTTTACTTTGAGCACAGAATCTAAAAAGAAACCCAATTTACACTCCAACATTACTAAGTGAAGGGAGTACAAGTAAGGATCTTCTTCCTGATGGGTGGAGAAGAGACCCCACTCCAACGTGATTGTATCGCAGTTATTCTTATCTGCTCAAGCCCTTCCTTCCGTTTTCTGTTGCGGAGCAATGGCCCTCAGCAGCTTGTGTATGAAAAGCTGCAATTACATCCACTCAGTTCTCAGAAAGAGCTTTTGTAGAGTGAAACATGGAGATCTCTTATAGCCTTGACACACCATGCAGGACCCCTGCTCTATTCTAATAAGGGTCAGCCTTGGGTTAAATGCTAATAACGAAGAAAACAAGAGCAGGATTGACAGTGGAGGCCTGAGCCCAGAAACAGTAACCCTGCACACTGGGCCTTTGCAACTCCTCTGCTTCGGGTCCTAGTCCTGTAGACTGTATCTGTGTGCGTGTGTGATGCCTGTTCTGGGGCCCTGGAGTGGAGCATGGGTGGGACAATGAGCGCCATTCATGGATACTTGGCAGCAACTCTGTCTAGAGATAGTGGCTTGCCACGGTGCCTCTTAAAGTGGGTTTACTTCATCGCTATGGGGCGTAGCTTGATGGCTGCCCAGTCTGTTTCAAAAAAGCAGTGTAACCAAGTATGTGCAGAATTTAAGGCATTTGGTCACAACAGCCAAAGACCATGCATTATGACTGCGAATCAAATGCTCGTTTCAAGCCCACATGTTCTTATTTCAACACTCTCTGAAAATAAAATCTCTTTTGTTTCCCTGCAGTTCAACCACACACTCCAAATTGGAAACCAAAGACAAAAGCATCTTTTCCCTATATATTATACCACCAAGTGGAATTCATGGACAACAAGGCTAGGCAGGTCGAGTTTAGCCAGAACATAAATGCAGCATGTGGGTTACTTTCTGTACACAAATGGTATTGGTCCCTCTTACTAGGAATTAATTAACTGGGTACCAAATAAACTGGACTAGGTCCTTACCACATAACGTTAGCTAACTAGAGTGAAATATGAGTAGTATTAGCTTTGCTAGGTTAAAAACCAGCGGGAAAGTCATTTACTGCCGCATTCAATCTAGAATAGTCCACTTTTATGTTCCTTCCGATTGTTCCAACAGTTCTGACCTGGAACAGCGAAAAGGTCTTATGACCTTCACTCAAGTTAAAGAGCTAAATGAAAGAAAGAGGTGGGTGTTCAGCCAGTGATCCGATTCTACATGAGCTCTTCTCATGACGCGTCTTTAATCCTAAAAACACTACCACTCAGACTAACAGATTGGCGAGAATGAGAGAATGAAAGCCACACTGAGGTGTTGTTTGCTCCTAAAGCTAATATTCTAATAGGATTAGCACACAAGGCTTCTATTCTGTAATGAATTACTGAGTTATCTTTGTGGAATCCTGGTAAAGGTGAGACTGGGGGAGAAAGAGCACAGGCAGATGTACCTGATCCAGGAGTGAGCAGAGGGCCTTCCAGCTCCAGAGGCTCCTCCTCGCACTCCTCCAGCCTTTTCTTCTTCTTCTTGGGGTCACGGGGCTTGCGTAGCAGAGACAGCTCCTCAGGATGGCGGATATCTGCAAGACAAAAGGGGTTATTGTCGACAAAAATCTCACAGCACAACCCACAGAGCCAAACAGCTGCACACAACTTTCATTTTCCCATAAAACGTACAGTGTGTGGATATGATTTCTATGTAATGGATGGGTTAAATGTAGGCTTGCAATTAAAATAAATAAATAAAATAAAGTAAGAAGTAATTATTTCCAAAGGCAATCACAAACTGGAATTACTTTTGATGAGGAAAGAGAATGCTGGGACACTTGTGATTTGCAGACCACATACATACTCTAGGAGAATTCTGACAAATCTCAGGTGTCTAAAAGTTACTGATCAACACCTACACATTTTTTTTCGGACTGTAAATGGCTTTGATTTTAATGCCATGACTAGCTTACCAATTCCAATTGTTGATCATTAATCAGCTGGATATTGTACAAATGGAACAGTTACGAGAATAAACACAAGGTAAACCAATAGCCCATAAAACCATTGTTTGCCTATAAACATTGCCTTTTTTTTTTTTATACGCTTGTTGATTTATTCTCTGAAAAAAGGCAACCTCCTATGAGCCATCTATAAGCCTGTATCATTGCTATCAGAAGCCTACACATTTGGGCCCCATGAAAATTATATTTAGGACCACCCTATTACAACATTCTGGCTCCATTACTGATTACAGCAAGCAAATCTTCTCAAACACAAATCACATTTTCAGGTACCACAGGGGCACTTGCTTTTACAACACAATTGCAGCACTGACTATTCTCCGTCATAGTTATGAAACTTAAAAGCTTATTCAGGCTTAAAGAAGGATATGACCCTTAGAAGACTGTCTAAATACAAACAGGATCAGAGAAGCAGCATTCCTTAGGCTACATGATGGCTACAGCAGAACTGTTTCTCTCCTCTGCTGTTGGCTGAGCCACGAGGACATATCAATATTAATAGTGAATTTTCTGACATAAGAACGCTTTAAAAAGTTTGGAAAGTGGTAGGGCTGGCCTGAATAATTTGAATACCCGAGTATTCGTTCGTTAGGTTGGTATTAATTTCTCTATTTAGTATTTGGAAGCTTCATCTTTAAGCCACAAAAAAAGTAGCCTAAACTACAATAAATTATCAGCAAAGACCTTTAGATGGAACAGTTATTTTTAATATATAGAAAATGTTAAAAATAAATAAATTGTGTGGCGTTGTTCATTTTACACCGGTGGCGGCTCGTGCATCAAATACGCTGGGTAGAGCATTCATATCTGTGATTTCTTGCATTGGTTTAGTAAATATAACGTGCAGATACATGTACTGACAGTCAGATCATTATAAACATGCATTACCACTGTACATGATCACAAAGTTCTTTAATCCAATAAGATTTATTTCTACGCTGGGTGGCAGTTAGAACTTTTACAAAGTTTGAATTTTAATCAATGCCAGATCGTGCACTGCTCCAGGAGGACTACAGGCTGAAAAATAGACCATGTGCTGTTTAGACTAAAGCCATACACTGCAAAATATAGCAGGAATATTGTATTCTATATTGTAAAATGCTGCAGGTCTAGCTGAGACATTGCCTGAAAATATTTGTCTATTTGAAGTGTAGTTTTATTGACACCGTCCTTTTTTTTCTAAGAATGTAGGTCTTTAAAAAGGTTTGCATTAAAAGCACTGCTGCAAGACCGCCTGAACTCCCCCCTACTTTTCCACAGCCAGAAATCCAGGGAGGGGAACAAGTGTGTGTCAGGGGGAGGAGAGACTTCTTGGCTTGGCGAGAAATGCTTGTTTAGTTTGTGTTACTAAAGCAAAAGCATTCCAAAGGTTTTAAGAACTACCAGATGGTAGTGTTCCCTCTCCCTCTCTCTCCCTCTCGCTCTCGCTGTACTCAGTCTGGCCTTATACAGCCATATGTGAGCAAGCAAGGAGCAGATCAGTGCTGCGACAGGCAGGCTGCGTGAAGAAGGGTGCAAGTTCGGTCATAGCTGACGCCGGGGCCTTGAAATTGATGCACATGAAAAAAAGTTGTGTTGATACTCAATTTTGAGTGCGATTTCTGCCTCTAAAATGTAAAAAGCAATAGTGACAGCACAGGTTCATTACACCTACAAGATAACGGTAAAAAAAATAAAAAATATCAGGAGAAAGTAAAAAAACAACAACAACAAGTTAACCAGCCTGCTACTCTGTTACAGAGGAGCTTGTGGTGCTTGTAGGAGCTACAGAGCAGAAGCACCTGTTTGAGCAGCAGCCAGTTTGATGGGAGTAGTTTTCTACACACCCTTCTGGAAGGCCGCGGGAGGGGGTAAATAATTCACAGACAAAGATATTATTTTCATCAATCACGTGAAAAAAAAAAAAAAAAAAGCAAAAGTAATGAAAAGAATGCAGAGCGTAATACAGTCTGACAAAGCATAGCGCATCTGTTAACAGACTGAGGATACACAACGGCGCCAAAGGCAGGCACGTCGCTGAATTCGAAAGTATAGAAAATACCCATCCTATTCCATCTCAGCCCTCAAATGCATAATCCCGAACCAGTGACTATTTGGACGTTATCTAGTTGGCAAGCCAGACTTCTAGTTTTAACTAGAGTACCCCCCGTCACTAAACGTGCCCATAAACCACTTACTTTCATAGGAAGAAACTGTCGGACTGACATTGCAACCAACCAACCACGTTTACAAACACTAATAACTTTTAAAGACATGATGCTGTGACTATATCTTGTGAGTGAAGCTCATTGCATCACTGTGTTCAAAACATTGTTTTCCTGTTGGAAAGCAGTGCAGAGAAGTGCATATGAGCAGCAGTGCGGCGAGCCAATCAGATCAAACCTACAAGATTCTGAAGCTTGTGGCTAACTAAGTGTACAAAAAAAAAAAACATCAGACACTCTGTGAGCCGTGGACAGAACGTCTGAGGTTGAGGATGTTTTATCTGAAAACATGCCAACTACTCCAATGTATTATTTTAAAAGGATTTGTGCTGGGACTCCCAGTGGGACCACACATCGCGGTCATTGAGCTAATTTTGTCTCAACTTCCCACTGAATTGTCATTTAGGACGCTGGTCATTTACACCAACGATTCCTGGTCAATTATTTAAGTTTATTTGCAACATTTCATTTAAAACAACATCAACGTAAATGTGGCAGAGATAAGTACAAACGAATTTTCATCTGGAATCAATGGGGTTTTTACAGGATCCACAACTAATCCAAGACTAATTTACATTCATCATGATAAAATAAACTGAGACAATTTATTGCTAGTTGCCAATTATTAGCTGTTCATGAAATCTCAGATCTGGTTTAGTGGATAATTCACTTTTATCAGTTTACAGGATGGTAATGTTAAAATGTGGGAATCAAGAGAGAACGCAGTGAATCAGTTCAAGGCCTGAAATGCAGCTCATTAAGAAATCACTGACTGAAGCAGAGCACTGCAAATATGAGCACACAGGACCGTGCCAAGCCACGAGATTGTGAAAGCCCCAAAACCTGTGACTGTTAGCATGGTTTGGAGTATACAGAGGTCAGCTGGATCAAAAGTCTTGTTTCCAGCAAGCTTTTCCTGAACACATGATTTAAAAGAGGTTCACTGATAGTCAAATAGCAAGACCTGCTAGAGCCACTAAATGAAGCAACATGACCGACATTAAGGACAATTGTCCCGAGACCTCAATTACTTTGCAACAAGCCAATAAGAGTTGCTCCATTGTGGCGCCTGTGGCGCCCTGCTCGATCGAGTTATGCACAAGTCATTGGTTCGCCATTAAAGCCGAACTTCCAGAACTACAAAAATCACCAGCACCAACGATATTAACACCCGAACCAAACTGGCGTGAGCTACAGCTACACTTCGTCTTGCTTAGTCATTTCTACTAGGAACACCACAATTTACACCACTGGACAAACTGAACTTCCCTCAAACAATTTGGAATCAAAAGCTAAATTGGTTTTTCAAATTTAGGCTTTAAAATTTTTTTCTTTTTTTTCTCCCAAAAATACACTCATCTAACATGACATGACACAAACAGTCTAGCCACAAAACCATTGTCACTTCAGTGATATTTCTGTGACATGTCATCCAAGGGGCAATTTGTTGAGTGAGGAGAAGAAGGGAAAGAACAAAGTTAAATGGACTGGCCTTATGCACTAGACTAATCACAACCCATAAGTAAAAGAACATTACTAAAAACGTTGATTCAAAGAATTTGAATCAAAAGTTTAACCTTGCCTAATATGTTATGGCCACTATCCTTGACTGATTTCCCACCCAAAGAGCAGTGCGAATTACGGTCTCTTAGACTCCTGCTCACTGATGGCTGTGGCATCGTCGGGATTTGAACTCGTGATCTTCCAATGGTAGGCCGAATTCTTGCGCCACTTGGGAGCCTGAAAATTTGCTGAGCGAGGACTCCTAACAACTGCATAATGTGGCTGCTTCAGATTCTTAGGGACACTTGCCAACCCACAATTCAAATGGTACAAATCAGCCCATGTACAGTAACTGTAACAGAGACCCTGCATGGCCTTTGAGATGGACATTAAAAAACATCTGTGCTAAGGACACAGTAGATTTTGTGGCACGCACAAACGAGATTTGTATTCTTTCCAAAAGTGCAACTCCGTTACAAATGGTCCATTAGCAATTCCAGCAGGGGAGCAAACTCTGCGGCTCTCTCGGCCCTGGGAAACTGCTACTGCATGACCAACTGATTAAAGGACTAGACATTTCTCAGGAAAATCCATCACTAGGTGTGGGGGACAGGGAGCCAGAGTAGCATATGAGAACTGAGGACTGAATGGTCACTGTCTAACACACAGCTGCACGAAGAATCCAGCACTCTGTCTGTCTGGAGCTGCAGCCAGTTGGAGGCTGTAAACTTCCTGTCCTCATCCCAATACGTAAATCTGGGTAGTGCAGCAAGCAAAAAAGGCGCGAGAACAGGAAACAGTCAAACCGCTCATGGAAAAAATGACTCAAGAATACTTGGAGGACAACTTTCAGTCCATACTGCACTTCCACACATCTCAAAAAGAACTGTTGTGAAATTGCTGCCATTTAAGCAGATGATTGTGAAAAAGACCCAAGGCAAGAATACTAACACATTCCAGCTGAAGAGCACTGATGTACAAAGTGAACCTCTCCAGCCACTGTAAGTTACAGCATGTCACTCAGCTATGTGTAAAGCCAGCCAAGAGAAATTTGTCCTGATTCACGCTGAGGCTAAAATAAGATGTGTTATTGCAGAGACAGGGGCAGGCTAAACTTGAATAAGTACATATATAGCAGTTTACAACTCAGGATTGGTATTGGCTCTTATACAAATCTGCATGGACATCTTACGTAAGAGTAAATTACAAATAAAAATCAAGACCCCACCTTACTCTGCACAGCCAAAACACACACAGCACATAATAGTAATTCTAATAGATTTATGCTCCAAAAACAAAACATTCCTAGAGGACACAGCCAGTGCTGAGCTGACTAAAATCCAGAAGTGCAAAGTGTGTTGGAAGTTACCAATCAACAAACTCCAGTATTTGACCTTAGAAGGGGTAGATCATTAGAGAAAATAAATAAATAAATGAGGGCACCATATGCAGGACACAAAGATTCCATGTTTCCACCTCTGTGTATATATATATAAAAAATATAAAAAAGACACTAGAAGCTGCACTTACTGAAGGTTTTGCAGATGTCAGACACAGCCTTGAAGACACGGTCAGAGAAGTTCACCTTGACCTTCATGTGTTTCATGTTGGGCAGCTGCAGGCGCAGCAGCTTGTGCTGGGGTGTGAAGAGTAGCCTGGCATCGGCCTGGATGCCATACTTATCCAGCGTCCAGTGGGTCTTCAGCAGCCACGTCTTCTTCTTCTCCCACCACAGCGCATGGTCTGACCAGTCCTTCTTCACGTCTGCACACAAAAGATAATCAATAGATAAGAGATAGGAGAAATACGACAACGAATGAGAAGTGACTCAAATTCTGGAAAACGAGGAAGACGGATATAAATATTCTGCATCTCAAAGGGTTACAAGAAATAGTATCCATGTCTACATGTAGCCTAAAAAGCGGTTACAATTCTTTCTGATATCTCAACCTTAAATGTAAATACCTAAATCAGAGTAGAGTAACCCAATTAAGGCCAATCTAAATGACATTTCTATCATATCAAATCAGGTGTATAATCCATTTAGCAATCCGCTGAATAGAAGAACAAATCGCATGTAAACTTTTGACTCGGGCTCGAATCTCTTGTGTACATTCTACACGTGTTCGAGTCACGACGCACACTGGGTGCAAAAAAAAGTTCCTGTGTTGAAAGTTCATGTTACACATTTTAACAACAACTAAGACTGGACGAGGTGGTGGATGGTTAAATCCAGTTCAATTTTGAAGCAGAATGATGCAAATGCTTGTCCTTGCTGTCTGTTCCATTTGAAGGACGTTTTGCTGGCACGGCTATCATTTAAAGCCTTTTTAATACACAAGCGATGTGACGGACTAGCATGCTGAACTAACGTTCACTAGTTGTTATGCTTTGGCAGGACTCGCAAGCTTCTCGCTGTTATGGCAACACTGACACCAAATGCCGCTCCTCGCATGTGACGAAAATCTTTGCATGTAAACACAGCCAGTGTGGTGAGAAAAAGGTCAGTGAATGAGTGACCGTGATTTATGAGCCAACCAACAGGCCATTAGTATAGCACAAAGATCCATAGTTATAATGGGAGGGGTGTGACACTGCATTTGGTGGGGATTACTTTTGTGGCTCCAGGGAACCCTCATCAAACATGACATCACCAAAGGTGCCTAAATGGGGGGCTGTATTTATGGGACAGAGTTAAGCAGAGACGGTACGCCAAGCATTTAGGATGAGGGGGGAAAAATAAGAGGGGGGCTGTGCTGAGGCAAATGCTTGAGTGGGAAAGAACTGTAGCTCGCGTGACACTATGAGGAGATCAGGTTCAAGCTTTCCCTTTGTTCCACAGGCTGAGTGTAATGGCAGTAAGCATTTAAAACCCGATTCTCTCCCACAGCTGTAGGCTAACAATAGAGAAGCGGGACTAGGGAAGTGTTTTCCCTGTGTGTTCCCTGTTTTCTGCATGTGGGAGGTAAAGACTATGGGTTCTGCAGGTCTTCTGTACTATGAGAGTCTGCACTGCTGAAGAACTGAGTCACAAGCAGACTGTGGGTGTGTAATAAAAAAACTTCCATTGTTAATAGACAGACTTTCTTGCATTAATTAAATAATTAAATAAATAAATAAATAAATAAATCTTCAGACCAATTCAAATATCAAGTCAGATAATGCAGTAGACATCTGGAAAACGTTGAACAATAATCAGCTAAATGAATTTCTGAGCTAAATGCAGAACTGTCTGGCGAGACAATAAACCTGATACAGGCCCATGATAACTGAATGGAGAGAGACGCAGCGGATGTTCCTGCTCCAGTGATGATGTCAGAACTCAGGCATGCTTCCAGGCAAGCACAGGGACTAGCACTTCCCTCAGCAGTGTCCAGTTTCCTCACCGCCTCTCCTAGCTTGCCTCTCCTCTCCCTCCCTCTACTTCCCAGTTCTCCACTCCACCAACTACTGACTCAAAACACACTGACTCAGTTTCTCCTCCATGCTGCTGGCTTTCCAGCCTTCCAAATAGGGGCTCCCTAAACCACACAGTTTCCTTTTAAATTACAGCATCTAATTGACTAGGCAGAAACTGCTTGCGTCTTTCAAATCTCATACAGCGGTGGCAGTTACCATATATAACCCATAAAAAAAAAAGATTAATTAAGGGTTAATCAAAAAGTAACCTACACAGCAAACTGGAACATGAACATTTCCTATAGACTGATTCACAGTGGGCAACGACACAGAGTGGTACACAATACATTATACAATGACTGTG
Source organism: Olivaichthys viedmensis (assembly GCA_028565825.1). Taxonomy (NCBI): domain Eukaryota; kingdom Metazoa; phylum Chordata; class Actinopteri; order Siluriformes; family Diplomystidae; genus Olivaichthys; species Olivaichthys viedmensis. Next base: position 14,308,052 of record JAOUQW010000002.1, on the reverse strand, counting down.
TGGTTGGGACGTGGTCTTTGTAATCTTCAGGTTTCCCAACCACCAAATGCTGTGAATATACATCTCCATTGGCCCGGTTTGGTGCCATGCAACAGTGTTCTGAAAAAGTGCAAAACAGCAACTTTTCAGGAGAACTTTTCCACTGACTTGACCCAACCATAGACAATCTTCTAGCTCCCTGGACAAGAGGAAAAAACCTGGTTTAGATTTTTGTACTAAAACACTTCAGAAATGAGGAGAGGGTGTGTTTTGGCAATGGCTGCATGTGGTAGCTAAGCTATGTGCCATTTTCCCATTGTGTGAACGCCTCCAGGGGTGTTACAGGGCTCTGGCTTATAAGAGCAGGAGCCTGAAGGATGCCTACATTCCCAGTACTAACTCAATTATAACCCAACACCGTATTTACACACGTCAATGATGGGTTCTACTTAAAGGGTACAAGGAGTGAAATATTTACATTGCATCATATAAGACTACACAGGCAATGAATCAGAGCTTCCAAATAATGTAATAACTAAAACCATGTAACTTGAATTTTTCTGCAGCACACAGAAATTATAGTTCCTCTAAAGGAGAACAAAGCCATAATATTATTATTAGTATTATTAAATTTTTATCTTCAGTATCCAAAACTGTAGAAGCACATGGACGTCAACCGTCTGGGTGGAGCGGTCTTATCTCCACATAGTATCAAATCAAAATACATCAAAAACTGATCTACTACCACATGTTCTCTTGTCAAACCTTTAGCTGAGCTGGGCTAAAAGAAGAGAAATGCCTGTGGCAAAAACAGCTAGTTAAAAATACTATATTAAGTGCTCTTGGCAGCACCTTTTTTTAATTCTAATGCCAGTGCAAAAGTAGCATTAGTCTTGATCAGTACACTCAGCTGTACATGAACACACAAAACAAACAGGCGCACGCACGCACACTAAGCATTCAGCCCCTGGCCTATTCCCAATTGGTTTCCACTTGCAATCCGTATCAGAAGAACATGGAGGGGGGTGGTCTAATGGTCATCCATCACACAGCCTGTATAAAGGCTGGTAATTCAATCTGCTGCTGGCCAATGGTTTCCCTCAGCTAAAAATATAGGCTGCCAGGGGATGATGTAATGTTGTAGCTAAATGAAAGCAGGGCTAAGTAATTGGGTGCACTGAATGCAGAGCAGGAGTCTCCAGAGCTGCAGAGGGAGTCAGGTTTTATGACTTCTGCAGGCTCGTGGACAAACTGGTCCATAGAAAAAGCAACATATGGCCATCCATCTGATCTTCTGCTTAAGCACTAATGAGTCAACTCAATCCATAAGCACTGACGGTCAAAACAGAGAACACTTCATCCTTCACGCTTCTTATTTGCAACCGTATTGGAGTGGCTGATAAATTACACAGTCGTGTCAAACTCAAGCAGGCTGACTTAAGCCGTCAAGCTGAAGGATAGCATTTACAATTTGTCTACTGCCGTTTCATTTAGCAAAAACATTAATTCTGTGTATTACACTGTTTCACCAAATAAAACCACGTTACCAACATAATGGTTAGAAATATGGTACACATCTGGCAAGCCATGAATGTACGACTTATGGGAATCTTATGTTTAGCAAAACATTTATTTGCTTCACACTGATGCAGAAATATATATTAGGTGAAATCCTCAAGCAATCATGTAAACTTACAATAAGTTTGCTTGATGAAAAAGCTGTAATAGTAAATTAACTAAAGGAACAGGCATGTTTATAAAGGCCCAGTTTTGGGTGGGGGAAGATGGGTTGTATGAACCTAAAAGCCACCAAGCTGACAAATTACCCACTAATGCTAATGGCATTATGAAAGGAATGTTTGTGCAATAGAATAGAATAGAATAGAATATGTTCCAACGATCCGAGTACAGAAAAGAGAAAAGTGTTTGATGTAGTTACGAGAGAGAGCCAAAATCTCTCAAAAAAGCACCTACAATTATCGAATAACCGCTGAGAAATCGATTGAAAGCACCGCTGATGCACTCTGGTTCTGAGGACTTCCCAAATGCATGTTGTGTTGCCTGGAACAGGTATAAAATTGAGCTACTTATTTAACAAGATCAATGGTGAACGTGACGAGCAGGGACAGAATAAGGATGAAGTACACAGAGGCGCAGCGGCATTGACATTGTAGCCCCATGATTGGATCATGTGTTGTTGCTCCTTTCCATCAATCATTACTGTCCCATTACAGATTCAAGCCTAATGGATTCATACTGCTTGGTCAGGTGCATCAGTCTGACACAAACGCACGCACGCACAGAGGGAGGTTAAAGGTCGACGTTAGCTGATAAAATCAGCCACGGTTATTCACATTGAATGGCGGTGTGTCCCTGGCGAATACTCACCTGCTGCATGTGCTGTGTTTTGATGAAAACATAGGCCAGTACATTTTGAATAGCTAGTACTAACTCTGTGTGGTACAACTATTCTCTCTGAGACAAAGGCCAGGTAAGTCACGGTGATGATAGAAGAAATGTGTGTGCTGTCTGATAATATGTGAAGTCAAGAGTCAGTATACAGATAGACATCTTGAGTTATGCATTCTGTATCGCAAAACTGGTTCTATTGGGGAACGGCATCAAGGTCACTAAGTGCAATATGCAAGAAAACAAACAATTCAAGGCAAAGGCAGAATGGGCTTCATTTGAGAGTCAAATCTGTATGGCCAGAAGATCTATATGAATATACACTGGCTTGTGGAAAGAATGTCCAATGTTCTAATGAATCCACTCACTTATTATTTCTCATTAGATCAGACACAATAAAAGTGGAGTGAAGCTCGATATATACACGAATTGCCATTTTATTAGGTACACCACCCACCTTCACAAATTTCACATGACTGCAGGCAGGTCAATGTTTCTAGCATCAGTTATTGTTCAATTGAGCATTGAAATTGGCAAAACGAGTGACCTCAGTGATCCTTAATGTGGCGTGATAGTTGGCGCAAGGTGTGCCGGTTCTAGCGTATTGAAAACAGCCGTCATCTTGGGCTTTTCACGCACAACCATTTTATTGGTTTACTAAGAATGGTGTGAAAAGCAAAAAAATAAATAAACTCCAAGTGATTGCAATCTTGTGGACGATAAGAGCTTGTGGATCAGAGGCATCAAAAAGAACAACGGTGATAATCATGCAAGCAAACAGACCGGCCACAACCCCACAACCCCATCCGAATTAAAGTTTCGTCTGCAGAATGTCATCTCAGAATGCACAACTTATCAGACCTTATCTGGGCTACAACAGCAAAAAAATCATTTCAGGTGTCAGAAGAACAAGAAAGCCAACTTGCTGACTAAGCTGATCCCTTCATGGCTATCGCTTATCCACACTCGGATATACACTTCCAGCATGATAACACACCATGTTACAAGGTAGGTATCGTCACTGCAGGCTACTGAAGCAATGATAACTCGCTGTCATGCTTGAGCCATTCTCGGTCTGTGGATCTCAACGCTACTGAGCATCTTTGGGATGAGGTGGTAAGGACTGTTCACAGCAAGACTGAAGCCATCCAATTTGCAGCAACTGTGCAACAATCATTTCTACATTGTGCAACATTCCTGCACAGTGCATCCCAGCATCTACTCTGCAACTCAGAGTAGTGCACAAGTATCACTGCAATCACATATACATGTTTATTCCAGTTTCATAGCAGTTATATAAATGGAAGCAAGCCATCGACTTGCCCAATAAAAAATAAATAAATAAAAAAGACCACAAGAGCCACCACCAGTTCCAATAGATTTATTTGGACTTCCTGATGCATCTTGAACATGAACATTCAAACCGTACCAGTGGCATTTTAAATACCTACAGGGTTAGGCATGCAAAATCTGAAAAAGCAAACTGACAAAAGCGATGACCAGAGTCATTGCTGCATTCCAGTCAAGTCAAATTTCTGGCCCATGGCTACATAAAACAGAAGAAGAATGGAAGAACAGAGCTCTCATAATAGACTTCACCTCCCCAGGCCAAAACATCAGCAGTCACTCCAAAGATCAAGTTTCATTCTCTCCATATGCAAGCTCTCCTCCCGTAATCCCACTCCCTCAAAACAAAGCTCAATTCTTGCTGAGTGCTATAATCAGAGCGATCACAAGTACTAGAAAACTGGCAATACATTATGGTCCTGTTCACCACCAAATGCCAACTGCATCTTAACATTACATTTTCATGTTCCAGCAAAGGTCAAAATCAAGCTGTCAATCCCTCTCGCTGATTTTAGGAATACACCAAAACCTGCAAAATATGCTTTTTAGACGCAAGTAACACTATGGCTCCTAGATGAAATTGAGTCGTCTCCTTCTTCCACTCTTCCTCAAGGACATGTGAAGGACCAGCAGGGTGTCATGGTCATCTAGAGAGCAACCTTGATCAATAATGGTCCCTCTTATCTTGTTTTGAGACACTCAAACCTCTCTGAGGACACATGGAATAATCCCCTTAACCTGATCAGGGGAGAATAATGACAGAACACAAAGCGGTGGGAAAAACACAGCCTTCGGTGACGCAAACTCAAAGCTCCCCTGGAGATTCACAGGAGGATTGGTCATCCCAAAACCAACCGAGTCACCCTGGCTTTTCCAGCTGCTTTTCTCAGCATCTTCTTCGGCTCAGCTGCTGAACTGATACTTTTGTTCACTTTGCTACCTAATAGCTCTAAAAGAATATCAAAGAAAAGTTTTACCAAAGTGTTCACAAGTACACACACACACACAGTATCAGTTGTGTTTTTGGTGGACATTCAACCATCACTCAGACACACCAAGAGCTCCAGGTAGTTCAGTCTGCAATGGGTTGGTGGCTGAGACAGTGTCTTTTTAAGCTTTTCCTTAGAAATTGGTTAGTCATATTAATTTGTATTACAGCCTGAAACAGTGCAGCAGCTCTTTCTTTTTGCAGCTTTATACAATTACATGCTAGCGCTAAAGTCTTATAATTGCATTAGACAGTATGTCATGGCCAAGAAGGCCTCAAGGCCTCACAGACCGAACAGATGGGAAACAGCACCCAAACAGCCACCGATTTGTCCGACATCATGTCCAGCTTCTAAATCAAGAGCTCGAACATTGAGTCACTTAAGCCCTGTTCAGACTTGGTATTAAGCTCCATCTCGGGTGATATGATCACACGTGGGTTGCCAGATCTGCCAAAAAGAAACCCAATATCGCTTCAAAACCAGCCCCTACTAAAACTCGTACGAAGTGTATATATTGGATGACATGATTAGCTTTTACTGACCATACACACACAGCTTTTGAACAGTAGCTCTTCACCCAAAGAAAGGGGAGTAAAAACCAAAGTAAAACGTGAGTTGCAGACAGATTTAGGTCACTGTCTAGCGGGAGCGCAGGTGCGCGCGGTCAGGGTTTGACAGTTTTTTTTTTTTTTTTAAATCAGTCCATCACACACACACACACACACACACACACACAGCTCTAATGCTGCGGCTATAAACTCATAGTCCACACTAACGTTACCATTGCAAAGAGTTTTTAACGTCCTTAAAGTATTATGCTCCATTTTATTTTGTATGAATCTCTCAAATTATTGCAAAAACATGCGTAATAAAGCTGTAGAGGAGATATCACATTTCATATAGCTACAGAGTCCTTTTGAAAACTGGTCCAAATACATCAATCTCTGTAGCTATACATTTTGTGTTTCTTTAATACAGCAATACTGTACAACTTCCTTTAACAATGGCGTCCAATGGCTGAATATATATTGCCAAACTCAAAATATGCCACTTCCAAACTCCTTAGACCCTCTTAAAGTCCAACATTAAAACCATTATTGGAAAATGCGTGGTAATATTTAAGAGTAACATCATACAGTATTTTGTAATGAAGCAGTATTAAAATCATGCTATTTCTTTAAAACAGTTCTTTCACAAAGGAGAACGGTAAGAAGAGGCGACCCTGCGTGGCCGGTAGTGTGTGTTTTAATATGGAGATTTAATTAGTATAATGTATGCCAAATGCAAAAAAAAAAAAAAGAAGAAAAAAAAGAAATCAACCCGTGTATCAGACAACAGCATGGCTCAGCGTGGCAGTTCAAAAGTAGCTTGACGCCACGTGAAAATCACAAACCGGGCAACACTAGTGGCTAGCCGGCCTTTTGATGTTGTCAGGGATGCATCGGGATACATTAGCGTTCACACTAGAAACGTAATGTGGTCACATGCGTCAAAGACCACCTCAGCAAGAGGTTTAAAGAGCAATTCCAGCCAATTTCATGAAAATTTTTACAAACACATGATCTTAAACTGAAATTCTCTTGACCATTTCTGACAAAAAATAACGTTCCGTTACAAGCGCATTTTCCCAAAAAGTTGGGGGTTGGCCTTAGATGCAAGTGACGTCAACTAATACTGGGGACACGGGTTTATTTAATTCCAACGCACTCGTCAATCCCACGCTGGTGAGCGAACACTGAAAATCAGCCCTCGTAAATGTATTGTTAGAGGCCAGGTAGTGCTGGGGGTTTACCGATGGGCTATAACTGAAAAAACAGAGAAAACTGGGGATTTTTAAATCTTGTTTCTACCGCAGTAGTGAAAAACTACAAAAGGCAACTGCTGTATTTATCTTAATACATTCACCAACTTCTGGCAAAACTGCTGCACATGCGGCCGTGGTTTCCGAGCTACTTGAAGTTGTTTTTTTTAATTGTTATTTGTTTCAATTTCATAGTTTTTTTTATAAGTTTACCTGTTTTCCTGAATGAGGCACGCAAAATCCGGAAGTAGTATGCTTCATCGTTGAGTGTTGAGTAAATCTTCTTCAAACACATTTAACATCAACAGACGTCCAAAACTCGAAACAACGAAAATGAATCCTAAACCGTGCAGGTCAAGCTTTTCAATTTAACTGGCCACAACGTCATTTTTGGTGCTTTCCTACTATAAGTCAGTAAATACGTCATGCAAATTGTTTGTATTGGACCGTCTTATTATTATAAACGTACGTCATCACTGTATGCAATCAAATAAAGTTTATTAGCGCAACGAAATAAGCTTAGTGTGCGCATAGCCGTGTTTTATGAAGGCGGGATCAGCCAATGGGAATTAAAGGACACGTTAATTCTGTCTGTTGAGTATATGATCAGTGAACATGACCGAAATACACTTCTCTATATAGCTTCTACCGGCAAATATCATTTCTGTGGGTTATGGTGGGGGGGCAGGAGGCTCCACTGTGGGTGGTGACTTCCCACAGGATGCTGCGATAGTCTGTGTGTTATTTGATTGGCTATGAATGCCACACCTAAACTTCATACTTCAGAGAATAATAATTTTATATTCCCAAAACTTAGCCATCTCAAAGCACTATAGATTAAAAAAATAATAATTTTAACAAGGAGAGGAGGAAAAACACATTTATTTAGAAAACATTAAATGGCAATCAGTTGTAGAATCAAGGTTCAAGTTCCAAACATTTTAGAAAAGCTTTTCAACATATCCGTGCTAGAATTGTACACCACAATTTCGAAGAAAGTGACTTGCACAGAAAGCAGCCATGTTATTGCTTTTACATGCAGGAGGGTTGAGCCCGAGCAAAAAAAGCCACAAAGCTGCAGGGAAACACTAAATCACAGCCGGATCTGATCAGAGCAACAGGAAAGATCAGCAGTGGGAAGGGCCCCTACTTACCCTAACTACTTCCTGTATACTAGATTAGACTGTCCTGAAGACACAGTAATACCACACTGCTGTATACGTTACCTTACAGAATCAACGCAATGACCGCCCAGTAGCAATAGAGGAAACGCACAGCTGCGGTGCGAATTAAAGTAATAAATCATTCCAGAACAAAGCAAGATATGAGATATGATGTGAATAAAATGCATCACATCTTAACTAGAACACACAGCCTCTGTCAGAAATAAAACATGTAATATCTAGATTTCCCCATTATCTGGTATGTAGATACCAGTTATCCTATTTCTAAACTTCTGGGACGTTTCTGGGAATTCTGGGAAGGCTTGCAGACTCCCAAAACAAAAAAAACAAAAAAAAAACCCTAATGCATAGAAGTCAAGAGAGATAAGATCACCTTGTGATTCTGCCAAAATCTATTTCATTTTTCCTACAACACACAGCGCATTCAGGAAAGGCTTGCAGGCTGCAAAAATCCTAATGCATGGAAGTCAAGTTAAAAAAAAAAAAGCACAGGAACTGCTGCTTCCTGTATAAAATGGCGTCTGTTTCCTTGTGAGCCTCTACTCCATTGTCAACTGTGGGCCATCTTCCCCTTGCTTCAACACTTCCGTGACCAGAAAACCCCACACGGCCTATAGAAAGAGAGAGTTCCAAGGAGTCTAAGCTAGTCAGTATTTCAAGGTTTTCATAAGTTACTTTTTTTTTAATGAACTCTGGTCCTCGGGTAGCTGTGTTTACTCATAACACGAGATTAGATTTCTGGTCAGTTCCTTAAAGGCAACACTTACACAACATCTGGAAAAACAGCGTTCAGGTCTAAAAAAGGAGGAATTCACCACATGCCAGAAACGAAAGAGAACCTGAGAGCAGGAGCAGGCAGCAGAAAATACTGTGATGACGGCAGTGTCCAGGGAACATGCCAAACCCTGGAAGTCATTTCCTGTTCAACAGAAGACTTTTATGGAATTCTAGTAGAGCATCTCACGTCATATGCTGGGGGCCCAACACACATAATCCACTCCTCTCAACCCCCTTTCTCCATAGCTCTCTGTATGGAAGTTAGTATGGAACTTAGCCCAACAATGTGCTCTTTAATTCATTACGTACAAAAAAGCTTCGCAAATATTCAGAACAAATGGCTGCTGAATTAATGGCAAATACCTCGAAAAATGCTTCCCACACTCCGATTTCAACCCCAAGCTCTTTTCAATAAAAAAAATTTAATAAAAGAGAGTTTGCTTTTCTCATTTCTTGAGTTACTATACATTCTCACTCTCTACACTCTTTAGTGTTCATAAAAAGGAGGCAGCATTTCTTCAGTGACAGATGTGCTTTGATGACACAGGGCAGATTAAGACCATCATTTCAAACTGCGTTTGTACAAACGCTGCCCAGCTCCATTTAATGAGGTCTCATTTCAGTCACTGGGATTCCTGAGATTTCATCTGCATTGCGTTCTGTGAGACAAAGATGACACTGCTTCAAAGGGAAAGACACGTTTTTGTTAAAAAAAGATAAGCCAGTCACGTAAAAGGCTGCATTTCAAAGAGAAGATTGATAATATTGCGGCAGAAGAGTTAGAACTGAAGATGGACATGTTCGAATTGCACTGCAGGTCTCTGGTGTTCCTGATCATTAAATCTTAAATAATGCTCTTCTAAAAAAAAAGACCTGGCGGAAATGACCGCTACAATCAATAAAGCATTTTCCTGGCACTAACATTTGAATCCATTAAGGCCTCAGAAGCACTGCTGAGAGAACTAGTATAGCATGTGAGAGAATACATCAAAGATGTTACAGTAATTGATTTCCCATGTGAGAATGTATATTCTCTCCCTCATATCCCCCACACTCAAAAGTCTTAAAACACACTTACGCTATGCTTTAACATGCACTCAGTAAGCACGTTAAACATAGTGTGTGAACCAAAAACGATACACTGCATATTGCGGCCTAGCAACGTCAAGTTGAGCGTGTCAGTGGCACAGGACACATTACAGCAACAGAGACAACGCATGCCATAGGTGTGTGCCATGTGTGTCTCACGAAAGACTGACAGGCCGAACAAAGCTCCCAGAATAATCTCATAAAGGCACAAGATTGCAACAATGTCACGGGATGGGGGGGGGGGAGAGAGATTAAAACAAGGTCAGTAACTGAAAGGTCTGGGAACAGAACAACGACTTCTCATTACTAAATGGCACGTCTAGATCCTAAGAGACTTATTAGGTCAATGAACCCTCTTACACATGACTGTACTGTCCTTACGGAGGAATTCTTCATGTCCTCAAGGGCACTGCAGAAAATCTATAACGGGTATGCTTTCGTTATTAATCTGTCAACCGTTACCCGCATCATCCTCCATATTACATCAATATCAGCTTGAGCAAATTAGTGCAAAGCATCGCAAAAAGATTCCACTTGTAAATGCTCTAGCGAAGAACGCGGCGTCTTATAATGCCATCGAATGAGTCACGTGATCAGAGGAATTTCACAGTGGTCATAGTCTTTGTATGTCGCTATCGCTGTAAAAAATACAAAACTGGTTTTACTCAGGAGCAGTGAAGCATGCAGGGTAATACTGTTATTCTCACACAGATATACTCTCCACATAGTTCCTCCTCTTAAGGGTTAATAATTGTCATGGTTCTACTCTGGTCTCTCATACAAACACTGCTGGGTACTCGATACTTTACTGGGGGCTGGTTGGCAAATTCAAGGGAATAACTAGTGGCTGACGAGACATGTATAGATCACGTCTCTAAAGGTAGAATATACATTTAATTATTAATAAAAACACATTTTCCAGTAAGTAAGAAAAGGGAAAGAAAGAGTTAAACACCATACCAAGGTCAACGTTAATTTCACCAAACAGGAAAGACCGACAGAGGTCACAGACATAAGACTGTCCTTACAACAATACGTAACCATCAAAGAAATGGGACAAGCAAAACACTCAATACCCAACTAACCTTTTCAATATCAAAATAGTATTGTTACTGCAAAATGGATGAGAATAGTTTAGCTTATTTCTTTTCTCTAGGTATTTGTTTTACTATTCTATGAACAGGTTCGACAAGATTATTTCACAATAGATTAAGTACAACAAAGATCGCTAACAATACAGCCAGGCATGCTGAACATTATTTACAACTTTCCATAAAGAGCCAAGCTTCAGTACAGGACCACAGGAAGCACAGTCTTCAACCACAGAGGACACAAAATAAGGCAATAGCTAAACACTACAACTATGAACAATCAAGAATGTGGAGTATCTAAGGCCGGGGTTATACTTGCTGCGTGACTACGTGTACGCCGCAGCTACTCGAGCGTCATTGTTCACATACTTGCTTCCGTAACTTTCGAATATCCTGAGGATTAAAAACTGTCCACTAGAGAGCAGGTCAGAGCTGGAACATACCTCGCCAGCCCTGGAATACTATTATCTCTGATTTTGCACAATGAGGTAAACAGTGAAGATGGCGGGAGTTGCACCACATGCATGCATCACGTTAATTTTTTGAGACGCGCACAATCGACGTGCCGAATAAACGCAGGATACGTACGCCGGCCGCCTTGCGTATATATACGCATAGTTAACAGCAAGTATAACCTCGGCCTTAATAGGCCTTTCTCGTACTAAGCTTTCAAATCACACACACACAATCCAAAAATAAATCAAATTATGCTTCAATGACTCATTATAACATCTGACAAGTAACACACAGGCTACTTTTCTACCATGTGGAATAATACTGATGAAGCTTCATGCCTTTGCTTGTGTGTCCTGAATTCATTGGTACTGAATAATGACTGCTATGTGATGTGGAGTTCCAGGTTCACGCTAAATAAAAGGTGTAGGTGAGCCAAAAAATGTTATGAAGCCATAGAGAGCCACAGTGAAGTGAGTCATATAGAGTAGCTATGGCGTAATAGAGTCACTAATTTGAGAAGAATGACCTTTAGTGTGAACCAGGCCCATAGTGGCCATTAACTAACAGTAACTCAGGACGAGGAGGGCTTACCGAGTTTCTCTACAAGCTTCAGCATGACTCCGCCAATGTGGATTTCTCCAGTGACTCTCAGAGAGACGTCCTTGTTCATGTCAGTCACATGCATCTTCAGTTCCCATGTGCCATCGGCGTAGCAGCCGTCAGGCATCCGTATACCGTCCAGGGCCATATCCTGTTTAAAAAATGTTAGAATAATAAAAAAATTATTTTATATATAAAAAAAATAAAATAAAATAAATTTAAAAAAAGGCACAATCAGGAAAATCAGTTCCCAAACCCTTTATTCAGGCTCGGTCAAAGACAAAAATAGTTTCAATGAATAGTGTTGATGAAAAAAGTGAATAAAACATTGGGCATTTATTCAGCTTGACAGTCACTGGTGACGTAGCCTACTACTCTGACACACTACTTAGTACGCCAGTATGCGGTTTGGGACGGAGCCAAAGGGCTTCAAACAAGTAACCTTGTAATTCTACACGTTGAACGTCGAAAATGAACCCAAATGAAGAAGAAAAAAAAGCACACGCTGTTGCTCACGTCCGCGCGCTTGAACAGACGCGAGCGCGTAAAATCATTCTGCGATTCGCACCAACAGCCCAGGACAAAAGCCAGGCCTGCACCCCGATAAGGACTGTATAAAGAACCCGGGTTCGGGAACATGACGCGGTTGAACGTGTCCGCTCACCTGTAGGCCGTGAATGTAACGGGAAAGGCTAAACGCAGGAATACGGCGGATTACGTAAGCAGTGCTCGGAGAGAGGAGCGGAGCACGTCTGCGCTACAGAAGTTACATTTTACACACTTCCTAATGAAACACATGGTTTTAAAGCGCCGCGACGCGACAACAACGCGTTGAGTGTAAACTCCCGAGGCGCAACGCGAGTCCTAGAGAGCGGACGTTACAACACGGTCCACTCACCTTCACGAGTACGCCAACGTTAACCCGAATCCCAAAGTGCCGCCTTAAACTGCCAACGTCGCAAGAGGTCTGGTTGAACGCCTTTCTTTTTCGAAACGTGCGCTTAATTCTAGCATGGAGAAAATTGGTCCAACTAAAGTCCCGCGAAGTGCGTCCTCGGGGTTGAAGCTAATGGAGTCCGGCGGCTGCGTGCGTCTCTCTCTCTCTCTCTCTCTCTCTCTCTCTCTCTCTGTGTGTGTGTGTCTCTCTCTCTCTCTCTGTGTGTGTGTGTGTCTCTCT
>JAOUQW010000002.1:14269169-14291857 GCA_028565825.1 Olivaichthys viedmensis | reverse complement strand
GAATGAGATCCAGAGTTCCTTTGTGGAGATGGGAGAACCTTACAGAAGGACAACCATCAGTGCAGCACTCCACCAATAAGACCTTTATGGTAGAATGGCCAGACAGAAGCCATTCCTCACTAAAAAGACACATTAGAGCCCGCTTGGAGTTTGCCAAAAAGCACCTGAAGAATGAGAAGCAAGATCCTCTGGTCTGATTAAACAAAGATTGAAAACTACTTGGCCACAATTCCCAGCAACGTGTATGGAGGAAACTAGGCACTGAGCATCACCTCATTAATACCATCCCTACAATCAAACACGGTGGTGGCAGCAAGTAATTGTAAACTGTACATTGACTGGAGAAAGTGTCCCAGTAGCAGCAGGATAGGGGAAAATATATATATTTATTATTATTATTATTATTATTATTATTTCCCCCTATCCTGCTGCTATTGGTACACCAGCAGACACCTTGTAATTAGCTTAATGAGGTTCTTCCAGTACTGGCCAGACTGAACTTTCTAAGCATCCGTCAGTGTCTTTTGGACGCATTATCAATCCATCCATAAACCAAAAATAGCACAATGCAGAATGACAAATAAGGTATTGTGGCTTTTTTATCATGATGATGATGGTGCAGGCAGCATGCATCCCCGGAGCCAGCATTCAGTTTAGGCAGTCTTCTAAATATTTTGAAAGCGTCCTTCACTGTGGAATTCTGCTCACCCCACACACATTTCAGCACTCCCCCACTTACACTGTTCAGGCAACTGTATTCTGTTTATAATCACCACTGTAATGGAAAAAATTAAGTCCAAGCAAAGGACAATGCTGCAGCTGTGTACAGAAAAAGAAAAACTCATTGTACCCAAAAAAGAGTAATGCTTTAATAAACTGAAATAAATACAGTGTTATTCGGATGGCAGTTTGAATCCATTACAGGCATGGGTTATTGCACAACTCCTTTCCAAGCTCAATGCCTCAATTACATTTAAATAACAGTCGTTATTTAACGGACATTTTCCATGTTTCAGGTTAATCCATAACATGTAGTGGACAATGCAGACTGGCCTCTTTAGCTGAACTTTACGGAACAGTGGAGAAAATGGAGTATTCTTGATTATACCATACCTAGGAGATTAGCCATACATTTCTCTAATGACAAATCAAAGACAAACAAATTCATCAACATAGTAAGATGCCCTGTTAAAAGGTAAATAATAAATAAAAAAGGACAAAAAGTCGCATATGTAGCCTAGATCCCATGGTGTTCCAGAAGACCAGAAAGTGAATCTTCAAACATCACTAAAACGTCAGCATGCATCTGAGCAAAGTACACATCTTTACTTAATGTGTTGTGTTAAACCAGAAGCCGCAACCCGCTCATTGTATATTAAAGCACACATTTACTAATTGTGCCCATGTCAAGTGTTTGAGCGAACCATTTGAATCTGATGCATATGCTGAGCTCTTAAATCACTGGTATGATAGATCTAGAAGCAGTTCAATTTCAACTACTGCATTTACTAAGACATAAATTGCTTCAAATTATTCCATTAGTCATTGGTATTACTGGAGCATGCAGAGATTCTGCAGCATGGCCTACAGGAAAATAACATGAATATGTCCCAAAGAACAAACCCTCTATGACGGAGTAAGAGCCACTGACATTAGTTTGTCAGCATTTAAATGGATAATGTAATCACAATACAAGTAACTGAGTAAAATATATTCTCTTCCATAATGCAATATATGAAGTAGCTAAAACAGAAATGTCCAAAGGGTCTTTTATTCAGTTCTGTGCAATTTATAGCCATGCGGTAAAGCGCAAGCTCTGGTCCTTCATTAATTTCTGCCTCCTATTGCCAACAATAACAACGGTGAGTCATAAATAACTCTGGTTCAACCCTCAGTGCGAGGGAAAAAAAGCCACGTCAGCCTCCCAACAGTGGCCTGGCTCTATGGTCCTCAAAGGCAACCTGGCCATTTTTAAATATCCACACAGGCTTACTAACACTTACTAACTGCACTTGTGCATGCACACAATAATAAAACCAAAATGGATCAACATACTGCAGCCCTTGCTGTGGAGTGGTACAACATGGTTGAAACAGAATAACAGATCTTGTACCCTGATGAATGTGAGGAAAGGTAGAGGCTCATGGCCTTTTGGAATTTCAAACACAATGCAGACACTAATCAGAGTAGATACTGGCTATGAAAGTGTAGTAGAAAGTAATGTTTTACTACTACTTCTATGAGTAGCAATTTTACAGCTAAATGTTTGGCCTCCCGCTGGAATATCACAATGATGAAGGACTATCACGATCATTCCATAGTCTATAATTAAATATATATAAAATATATACCTCTATTTTTTACTAGGGGCCTGAAAAAATGCCTTAATATCACACTACCATGAGGCAAAGGAACATAAGGAACACAAGTACTGCCAAATCTCTGTGCCCAGTCATATACTATAACATGATCTTGTTCCAATTACTAGTGTAATTGCATAAAGCAGATCATCCAATCAGTTTATTTCATTCCACTCCAATGCATTTGGCTCAGGTTGAAATAATTATGTACAATGGGGGGAAAACACATTAGAGCTACACAGTAGTTCTAATACTCCAAAGTAACAATGCACCGGCACACATGTCCGTTAATTTATCAACACATGGCCTGACTCATTACTCATACTGTAGGCAGGATGGTAACAGGTAACAGTTTGGCTACAAAATCCCCAACAACAATTTCACACTCAAACTCCATGCAAAACAAAACCGTGCACATCACCCATTCTGGTTTAAGAAAATGCAGTGTTGAATTTATTTCATGACAGCACCATCTGGTTGAAAAATCAATGAAATTTGATAAATGCTTCTTATTATTCATCACCTGTATAAAAAAGGAAATTTCTTTTTGTTTATGCTTCACCCTTCTCCAGTTCGAGAAGCCACACAGAGTTAGTCAATAAAGAGATCCAGTATTCTCCCGAAATATTAAAGTGAAAATAAACATCTTAGTCTTGAAATACTTCTCCATAAATTAAAATAGAAGACTATGCAAGATCTTTAGGAGATATATTACTGTATCAATAAATAAATACATCTGTGACCTACACTGAGTGTTGCTTTAAGCATTTGCTTGGTAAGTGTCTTTATGCGGATACATTTACTCGTCCTCCTTCATAATCTGTACCTTGAAATGTTAATGTTTGTGCAAATGGAGATAAACAGACAAGAGGAATGGCCATTGACGGGACAGAGGGGTCTAGGCTTGTGTCTTGCATGCCCTTGTTGACGTGTGATTTGTAACTACTAGGCTTTGGATTAGACTATGCTGCTACATAAGCCATGTGGACTGGTTTGGAGGTCAGGGAAGCAGAGATACACACTCTCACACTAACTATCACACTCTCACACAGATCCTACAGAGCCCAGCACACCTGATGCTAAGCACATCATGGAACGGGACTGGCTGCAGAGGCCTCAACAGCACCCAAATCAAAGCCTTACAAAATGTTCAGAGAGCTAAAGGTTTACTCAAATGGATCAAGCTTTTCCTCAGTAGGAGTCGATGGTTACTGGGTTAATGAGAAAAGTTGCTGCACAAGCAACAGGAAAAATGGCAATCAGTCTTTGTATGACAAAGAAGCATTTTCATGAGAGGCTAAGTGAGAGGGGGAGTGTGCTTGAGTGTTTTCATATCTCTATGGGAGAAGATGCATCTACTTGTGGGGGGACTTGTCTTTGTGTGTTGTCATATCTCTGGGTTACTCAGGCTCGGGATTGTCTTGGCATGTCTCAGATGAGCTCTGGGATTTGTATATGAAGGTCAGCAGGAAGAGGGCCACATCATGAGAAGTCCAGTAGGCTGTGTGAGAGGTGACTGCTGACCAGTAGCGGCTCTCAACCAAGCCTTCCCGCAGCTCAAAGTCAATGCGATGCTCCATCTCCACTGCAACAACAGAAACACTTACCCTTATTGCCAATGAACAAGAACATCAGTAAGCTGACTTTTATAGCAGCATTTTGGCTACTGACCAGCAGCATCGTGTAATGCCACTGGATGTTTTTCTCAGCTATCCATCTAATTTTCCCACTACACAGTAACATAACAAAACTACACAGACAACCTAAACAATTATAATTGAAGCACAGGTATAATCTATGCCTGCACACCTGCAGCATCAATTATGGTGGAGGTAGACTGAGCCAAGGTAGACAGGCCATACGCTGACTGGCTCTTCTCTTCACTCTCCACCGGCACAGAATCCACTCCTGATGGCTGGCTACTGGAGCGCGAGAAACGAGAGAATAACATTCCTCCGATGCCTTTTCCAATGCTGGCTGCACCTGTACACACAACAGCACAAAGGTCTGTAAACAAGCTACATGCATCTCTACTGCTCAGCAGTGATATCACTAATATTCCACCTGCAGAGATATGACTGATATTGTCATGATACACTACCCATATCCATTATTATCACTTTTATTTCTACTGATAATTAGAAATTAGGCATGTGCATCTTAATGCTGATAAAACATTGTAGGCTTGGTGCATTTGATCCCCGTCATATTAATGAGCTTCTATGAAAGAAAACTGGGAGGGCTAAAGCTCCAAAGTTCACCACTAGATGGTACCGTTTCCATTTGCCCATCCAATTTCACTATAGCTCTAAAGTTACAAAAGAATGACATGAAGAAGCTAATGTTCCAACATTCGCCTCACTATAGCAGTAAAGCTAATGTTCAAATCAACTGCAACTCCTCTGTGAATATTTCAAGCAAAACACTTGTGTTAAAACAGTCGGGACTATCTAAGACAAAAAGAAACCAGCCTTGTACTTACACAAATATGTGAAAGAATTGCACATAAAGTGTCAATGTCATTAATCCGAAAGGTTTTCCTCTTTAAAATACTTCAGGGCTCTTAAAAATGTCATGAAGCATGTATTGATGTGGACAGGCTAAATAAATTGATCACATTGAAGCAAACTGTACTCTTAATTTTTTACAGTTTGATCATGTGAGGTATGAAAAATTTAGATAACTTGTATTTAAATTGTAATATAAGTATTCAAAAGTGATGACGAGTGTTGCATGCAGCCTGTTTTATACTTATTTTTATAAATTTTTCACTCTTTATGGCTGAGGAGTCATGGTTGATACAAAGATTTGAGGGGTCTTTTGCAGGTCCCCGTTTGGGCTCAATCATGATGTGACTTTTAGAACCTCTGGCAATATCTAATTTCATGAGATATGTTTATAGAAGAGGTAAATAAGCAGCGCTGAGGCCTGTGGTACCCAGTATGCTGGCCTTGCCCAGGGTGGTGATGGACTCTCCATAGGGTCTACGGGACATTACAGGTGAAGTGCTGGGGCTGGGGAGACTCTCTGTGTCTGAAGCTGGATCCTTCACTGGGTTCAGGAATGTGGGCTTCATTTCATCATATGGAGTGGGGTTGGTGGTATTACACCTACAGATACAGTTTAGAAATAGCTGACTGTCTTTAGCAATGTAGAACTGATTTAGAAAAAAAAAATTACATACGGAGAAAATGAGGAGTCAACATTATGCAGCTTTATCCGATGCTTTTTTGGACATTTAAAAATAGAATGCTGACAGGTCAGAAAAGGGCCCACAGAAAAGAAGGTGAAATGGCAGTGTTAACCGTGCAAGTTTTATATGAACGTTTAATTCTGCAATGAACTCAAAAGATAAGATTTAAAAAAAAAATAATAATAATAAAGTTTAAAGCACTGGGCATGTTGCATTGGATGGGTTGTAATTAGGCTATAATTAGGCTATAATTAGGCTATGAGTTGTGATTATAAACTAATGGTATTTAAAATATGGCCAAGGTCATTAAAATCATCTTATAATCAGATGACTTAAGATTGTGGTGTAGTTTGATAAAGAGAGCTCAAAATAAAGTTCTTCCAGAAAAGTATAAACAGCACTTTAAAAAAGGCACGGTCCTAATAAATAAATAAAAAGTATTTTCAATGTGAAGTTTGGCTCAGAAAAAAATAATCTATAATTTAAACAGCCAGAAAAATCCTGGGTTATCACAATCAGCAGACTGACAACACTCACCAGTGTATTTGGACAGGTGCAACATTGTTGTAGTGTTTCAAGACAAGAGGCTCCAGTCGATAGGCCTGCCAAAAAAACAAAAACAGATATATTAATAATAATGATGATAATGATAATAATAATAAAGTGTCCCAGCACTCAAAAGAGCACAATAATTTCTGAATTAGGCTGGTTCTCTCACCACTGGGTCTGTGGGGTGGAAGATGTTGAAAAGGCGCTGGCAGATGGATTTTGGGATGATGTGGTCCTGGTATCCACTGTTTCCCGGCCGAATGCCACGCAGGGCCAGGAACACAGCCAGAGGAGAGCCCATGCAGAAGTTGTTCTCCACCTATGAGATGGAGATCGAGTAACATCGTATGCTGAATACTGAACTCCTTTACACGTTTCGGGTTCAGAATATGCTTTCACTGTGTAATTTTTGGAAATGTATTCTTTAACTCTACTTGAACGGGACTAGCATTGCATGGAGACACCTCTACCACTATCATTTCTACATGACTAACAAAGAAAGTACTTACTTGTAATGATTTCATTACTTGTGCAATACCTGTGCAAAACTTATAAACCAATATACACTCAGTGGCCACTTTATTAGCTACCTACCTTATATTAACACTCATTGGCCATTTTATCAGGTACCATACAGGTACACTTCGAGGTATACAATTACTCACTGTAGCCTGTCTGTTGCTATGCACAATTTGTCAGCCCCCCTCAACCCCATCCATCAATTGAGAGGGACCACCATAGGACCACTGCTGACCAGATATTATTTGGTTCGTGGACCATTCTCAGCACAGCAGTGACACTGACATGGCAATTGCATGGTGTTGGGTGTCGCGCTGGTATGAGTGTATCAGGCGCAGCAGTGGTGCTAGGGATTTTAAACACCTCAATGTCATTGCTGGGTTGAGAACCCAAAACATCCAGCCAACAGCAGTCCTGAGGTCAGAAATTGACCACTAATTAAGTGTTTGAAAACCCCAACAGCGTGTGTACCAGCACCAAACACACTACCATACCACTGCTATGTCAATGTCACTGCTGTGGTGAAAATGGTCCACCACCCAAATAACAGCTGGTCAGTGGTGGTCCCTTTCTATTAACGGACAGGGTAGAGGGGGGCTGAAATTGTGTAGAGCAACAGATGAGCTACAGTAAGTTAATTGTATGGCTACAAAGTGCACCTTTATGGTAGGTGGACCTGATAAAATGACCAATTAATGTAGATAAAAGGTAACTAATATACTGGCAACTGAGTGTATACAAATTAAATGAGTATTCTGTCTGCTCATTACAAGTTTGCAAAAAGTCTGTCTATCTATCCATCTAGCTATCCATCCATCTATCTATCGTTGCTGGTAGGAAAAACACCCCCATATCTGTCCTGTGCAAATAAGTCTTATGCCATAATATACCTTAAACTTCAATGCAGGAGGGGCTAGAGGTTTAGTAGCTTCCAGACCCTGAAGCTGATCCTCCAGTTCTTGCAACCTGACACAAACAGAAAATCCAATCAAGATTAACATTGTTGTAATTATATGTTTTTTTGCAGTTGAGAAATAGTCAAAACAACAGGGACTGTACTATAGACTATATGTACTATAATACAGACAAAAAATTCAGCACCTCTGTCGGGTACGTTGCACTTGCTCCAACAGGTGGCGCTCTTCATAGCTCATCCAGCGTTGCTCCTCCTCATCAGGGTCCTGTAGCTCCTGCAGGCGGAAGCGCACTGGGTCCCAGCCTGTCATGATGTCGTACGCAATCACACAACCCAGAGAGTGGGAAATAATGGATACTTTGCCACCCTTTTGCTCAAACTCTGGGTTCCGGGAGCAGAACAGAGAGTACAAGCGGTTGAGTTCCTGGGTCAGCCCTTTAGTGATCTACAGAGAAAGCAGCATGGATAGGAACAAAAGCAAGCTGGGGGATCTTATTTTGTTAAGAATATCAGTTAAAATGCCTCTTAACACTTTTGGACTACTAGTGTATTTAAATAGCAACATTTAGATGTATTCACCTCATCTCTGTAGAGAGGGCTGGTGTAATACATGATGTCCATGGCACTGCTGTTCAGCAAGTCTCTCAGCCCTCGCACCTTATCTGGCGTGATGGAGTCGACCGTGTCTACAGGAACAGAAGTGTGTGCATTTAGCATTCAATGGAGATATTAGCTGTTCTTACTAGTGACTTAAATGTAAATGTATCACCATAGACAGAGCGGAAGCACAAATGGGCGTGTGCATTTGTGTGTTTGCACGTGTGTGTACTCGGGTATTAGTGCTAGACAGGTGGGTGTTACTGCTGTGAAAGCTGTATGAGAGCAGTGAGGACAAGCTGTCTGTGCAATATCAGGTGAGTACCTCCATCAAGGGTCAGTTTGGAACGCCACTCCACTGGCAGGAATTCCACATGCTCCTCAGTGTGCTCGGCAAAGTGCTTCTCCTCCATTTTCCGCACAGTTTCTCGCAGCCTAAAAATGTCCACATGCGCACACACACACAGGATACATGCAGGCTCACTCTGCTTATGTTTAGCACTATTAATAAATGTTGCTGTTTTTTTTTATTTTATCCCCCTGGTATACTGGTAGACTAAGCATTATATACTATAAGTTCATACAGCTGCTGACAGTGAATACAAAACTGAATTTGGATAGCCATTTTATATAAAATGGTGTTTACTTAGGACAATGATATTATGTTTCTTTTCTGAATGCCTTTTAAGTAGTAATCTCTTTTTATGCTAAACTGGCAAAAAAAAAATATAATATGCAAGTTAAGCACATGGTCTTAATGCGGTGCATTACCACACGATCGATAGCACCATCTACTCCACCTGCTCAGCATGCTCTCTGTTTTGGGATATTTGCATCTCTATGCTTCAGAGTAAACAGAGAGAGAGAGAGACTGAATGTGGGAAAGGCAATAGCAGAGTGTCTCCTGCCTTTGGGTGAACTATGATGCAGCATCACACACAGAATGAGTGATGTGGCTCTAAGGGGGCTGCTGTTGGCCAAAAGCAGCAGTGCCTCTAATAATCTCATGACACTGCCAAGGTCTTACGCTGATCTGCACCAGGGCAACTGACTTCATTCTTTTTATTTTATAGTAAATGTGACTCTGTGATTCATGATTGTAAATAATGTTCATATTCTAGATAGTTTGTTCTGTATCCCTTGTATCCACAAGCTCAATTCACTGAAAGGTGACCTTGGCTAGAAGTCACATTTAATTAAAATATTCGAACATGATGAAAGCCCTGCTGAGCGTAATATGTATGAGAAACATGGTAGTTCCAAAAAAGCCTTTCCAATAGCCACCTAATTAGGCACAGAGGAATGGATAAGAAAAGACCACAGAAGACGTGGCAGAGAAACTGTGCAGAGTACATACTAGACTTGGGTATAAATGAAGGCATAAATAGTCATGCACTAGTACACAGAGACAAAGAAGGAGACAGATAAGTGGAGAGAAGTGAGAGAAAGAAGAAAGGGCGAGACAGTAATGATTCAGCTCTTTCCTGCAGGAGAGCGAGTAATCCGCATTTCCTCCACAGGGAGTGGGCTTAGAGCCTGGATTGGTCTACTTTACCATCTTAACCTACTAAGCTCTGAGCAGAGTGCCGACGCTAAACCCCACCAACCAACAAACATCATGCTCTGCCTAGCTTACTGACAGCACAGCAGAACCACAGCCAGCAGGCTGGATAATAATCTACAGTACAACTGTGTCTACACTAAACCTACGCTAACAACTACATACAGAAGAGCATATTGCTCCTGTTCACTGGTATTCTTAATACAGGAAGGCAGGCATGATTGTGCAATTAGTTCTTTTTACAGACACTTTCCAGGTTCAGTAAATTCCAGTTTGTGCACTTTATTTTTTAAGTCAATTCCAAAGATTTTCCTTTCTGTTGGACGCACATTAGGCCTAGCTTTAATGGCCTGGTTAAACACATTCAAGATAACATGTCTTATCTTGTTCAAAGCTCATGTCTCAGAGAAAAGGTCTGTTATTACATGCTGATGAGAATCGTCTGGACTCCTCATGGTAAACAAATCAATTATCCTCAACTGAAAAGGCTTCCTTTCAAAGGTAACAAAACACACCAACACAAATACAACAAAGCAGGGCTACAGGTGGTTAGAACAAAGCGTACATAGGAGAGAAATGTTTAGAATGGTACAGACTAAACAACCAATACCCTTAGGTAAAGGGCAATCTTGTTTTGGGGTAAAGGGAATTACAAGGTAGAGGGCCATATAAAAGGTATTACAGATACTAAGCATATTTTTTAAGGCAGATATTGCACAGCTTCAGTATAAGTGGCTCAGATTCATATAAAGAAGGCATGTGTTTGGATTAGTTTGCACCTGCTCACTGTTATCTATACCATTTCATGAAAATCTTCACAGATGCAAATTATCATAGAAACTCGCTAATCGTCAGAAACCCACACAAACACTATTCCCACATATTTCCTCTCACTAAAACCTGTGAAACAGGTCCCACAAATCGTGAAATACTAGACTTGACAGGTAAGGTGTTTCTGCCTCCTGAGTTAACACATGAAAATTTAAACAGAGAGCGAGTCTCCTAATCAAACAGACAAGACTGGATTACGTAGTTGGTGCTGAAATGTCAAGAACACATACAGACAATAGGACAATATTTCATTTCATTAGGTACACCTACCATAAAAGGTACACTTTGTAGTTAGACAATTACGGACAAAATATATATAATATATACATTTTGCCAGAGATATATATATATAAATATATATAATATATACATTTTGCCAGTTCAGCACACAAAAAGAGATTTAGAAAAGATAAAGGCATTTAGAAAAGAAGCACAATATCATTATCTTGCTTTTTATACAACACGGCTAACCAAATTCAGTCAAAAGCTGCATCTCAAATCGCATACTTGCTTACTTTTAGTGCCAGTAGTGTATTCGCACTGGGAATCTCAGAAATGTAGTGTACTATCAAGTGCTGCTATGCACTAACCCATCTATTAGTGAAAAGAGACCACCACAGGATCACCGTTGGCCAGATATTATTTAGGTAGTAGACCATTCTCACCACAGCAGTGACACTGACATGGTAGTGTCACTTTTGTCCAATGCCATGCTGGTATGAGTGTATCAGGCACAGCAGTGTTGATTCTTAAACACCTCAGTGTCACTGCTGGGTTGAGAACAGTCCTCTAACCGAAAATATCCAACCAACAGCGGTGCTGTGGTCAGAAACTGACCATTAGCACACTGCATGGAAAACGATGAGTGATAGTCTCTGACTGTACACCTACAAGGTGGACCAACAAGGTAGGTGTGTCTAATAAAATGACCAGTAAGCTGCTGCACTGAGAATGGGTGCTCACCCAAATAATATCTGGTCAGCGGTGGTCCCTTTCTATTATTGGCCGGGGTAGAGGCGGCTAACAAATTATGCAGAGCAACAGAAGAGGTCTACAGTCAGCAATTGAATACCTACAAAGTGCATATATGTGGTAGGTGTACCTGTTGAACTGGCATCTGGTTGTAAATGAGAGAATTTTATTCAACTTGACAAAGCCAGAAAAAATTGGGTGATTAGTCTGAGTCTGGTCTCAATATGTAGGCAAATACATTGGCTACACTCACTGTACCACTATGTATTAGCTCTTTTCTAAAGAAAGGTCAGAGGATATTTAAAAAATAATTGTGGCGATTTGTTTTTCTTTTAGATATTATAGCATTATATATCTATGTAAGAATGGCCAAGAGTAACGCCACAATGAATTAAATGTGTAATATGGCAAAATAATTTATGGGTACAAACTATTTTTGGTACAGCACAAATCAGCACAAACAAATGACACCAATTTGGGGGTTTTTTTTTTTTGCTTTGCCTTTTAATGGGGGTTGAATGGGGTTTAATGCACTGTGACAACGCTCTCAGTCATAAATTTGTATTGAAATATAGCCGTTATAATATCTCAAAAACCAAACCAGCACAAACCATTTTAAAGACACAAATCAGCACAAACAAATTACATACGCTTTATTCAGTTTCTTTTAATATTGGGTGCCATCTTAACTGGGATATAGTAAGCATAGTGACATCACCCAAACATCTTTATACTGTCATACTAAGAGCAGCCTGAATTTAACCCTCCTTGTCTATGACATCCATAAAAACAGATTACACACAACAGAGATGACAAGCTGCATTGTGTAAACATATTTGGCACACTTCTCCCTAATCAGGTTCTGACTACTTACATGCCTGTGTTCTTGATGATACGATCTTTGTCCATCTTCTGTCCAATGCCATGAACCACAAAGACGATGTGGGTTGTCTGAGGGGGCTTATCTTCCAGAGAGGCCTCCTCCACATAGCCTCGATGGAGTCTGGTGCCACTGCTAGACGCTAAGATTAACAGCATGAGGGAAGATTATTACAAAAACTGCTGCTCAGGCAACAGGAAACACCTACCCATGTTTCTAAATGGGCTTAGATATTACTATGTGGTTGCACTAAAGAATGACAGGTCTCTGAATAGTTTAAAGCAGTGGGAAACAGCCTAGTTTTTTGCCCGCATGCTTGTGTGGAGAGCTGAGCTAAAGTGTAAACGCTGACCCTTTGAGAAGCCGAGCTTCTGGGTGACAGTGCGGGCAATCTTGGAAGTGGTGGCGTCGCTGTACAGGTACACCTCATCAACACTGTCCCAGTCAATGTGGCTGCGGCTCAGCTTCAGGCTGTGGATGGCTGCAAAGTAACATGGGGAGAGCCGATGGAGAGTGACAAGGAAAAAAATCGGAGGGGGAAAAAAAGAAAACAGATTACAGAATTCCCATTAAATACGTGGCTGTAATACAGTCATTACTCGGGTTTATAAGTTCATGAAAGTCAGGATATACAATGGAAGAAAAGAAGCTCAATGTACAGATATTTCAGTTAATACTTGCACCATGCACTTCTGGTTTGGATAGTTCAGAAACAGCTATTCTTGTATGCCTGGTTACCAGAAATTATTACTGTGAAATTAAGTATGATATCTGGTTGGTTATGATGGGTCCCAAAGCTTATGAGAGAGCAGAAATCATTCCCAACTTACCACTGTGATGCTGGATAGTCTAGAAGTTTATCAATCACAAAGCAAGTCTATTCTATACTTTTTTTTTAGTGGCGATGGATATGTTATTTATTCGAACAACTCAATACAAAATATTCTGAGCCTTTGTTTATGGTTGCTGTTTTTCAAGCCAGGCATACTTTTAATGTTTTTTACCAACGAATTATGGTAAAAAGCAGATGCATCAGGCATCTATAAGGCATAGCCCACACTCTGCTTTTGTTACATCCAACTACTTGTGTACTGGGGAGCCATTTACCAAAGGCAAATAAATGGCTATTTATTTAACGATCACTCCTCATGTGGCTATAATTTGCTAGAAAAAATTACTGACATCCCTCAACAAGAAGCTTCCGGAGTCCAATTTTAACCTTTAAGTGTAGTCGGAATGGGTCTAGTAGAAACTGAAATATCACACAAGGGAGAACTGAGAAGCGGTCTTCCACTCTTTCTCAGAAAACACAGAGGCTTTAATAATAAATTATGCTGAATGAGTGAGTCACATGAGAGACGCTTTGGAGTCGTATGAAGCTGACTCTGGGTCCTCAGCTTACTGCAATGGGAAGAAAGTGCAGTCACCAGGTGGCCTGTCCATCAACTAGGATTAAAAATGAACACTAGAGCTCAGGCCAAATACAGGATGAGAACAGATGTTTTGGTTTCCGTATGACTACAGCTGACGGGTCACACTGAAGAACATGATGAACCTTGAGAAATCAGTCTCATGCTATTGTCTGATTTTTTATATTTATCATAGCTAAAAAAAATAAAAAATTTAAAAGAGCAACTTTACAGAGCTACTCAGTAGTCTTGAAGAAAGAATAAGCTAAATTATTTCTGCATTCTAATGGTTTTGCACGACAGCATTTATAAGGATCCTATTGTTCTAGTTGCATCCATTACAGGTGAGTGGAGCACACACATGTATGTATTATCATGGTGTGTGGTTCTTATTAGGGCTGAATCCTCAGTGTTGTTCTGCCAGGCTCATTGCCTCCCAAGAGAAAAGGAAGTGAATCACACAGGGTCTGTAGGCCACTTAGCATTGGCGTCATGATGTCAGGCATGCTCGCCTTGTTAGTGTGGGGATTAGCTGTGGGCCCTGGGCAGCGAAGCCCAGGGGTGGAAAAATGAGAGCTAGTGAGAAAGGACTTGGCTCACAGAATCGATAACACTTTTAACTGAAGGCTGAGAAAACGAATGGCGTGTCTTTGTGATAATCACAGTCCCAATCTCTGTGTGCTACTGTTGTATCATGTATTGAAGGTTTCATGCTTTTTAGTAATGCAACATGGAAACCAATTCAAATACTCTGACTTACCTTATTTAAATAGGCTACGCTGATGTGCTCTACCCTGACTCGTGTTGCGCATGCTAATTTGACTCGAATGGCAGAGAAACGCATGGAATTCAGAAGGTCCACTTGTGAAGGAATAGTTAGGCTGGTTAATGAACAAAAGCATGTTGATCTTGTTAAAGTAAACCAAGCAGCATTCTTTGATGGACCCTGGCTAGAAAGACAGATTGCTGAAAATTATTTTTAATTTTTTTAATTAGTTAACACTTTAAACCAACATATATTTGTTTTTGTTTTTAAAACACTTAATCATTTATTTATTTTAACATCTGAAGAGTTTTTGTATTTATTAAAAATAGACTGATTGCAAAATTCTGATGTTAATTAAGCTCTAATGGGTTGAATATGTTTGTGTTCAGAGTTGAAGAGCGGATGGAAATCTCGCTCTGCACTTACAAGTCCTTTACCCATCACAAACACTTCACTTGAGAGAAATGCCACTCTAAAATTGCTCCATGCATTTATGCTTTAATAAACAGTTTAATAAATACATTCATACCAATATATAATTACTCAAACAATGGACCTTAAAGCTACAGGATGTAAAATTTTGGAATTTTGCACCCTCTAGTAGAAAAATGCTATTGTGAGCTACGTGCGGAATAACATTTCGTAACATGGCTTGTGCTGTGTCCTTCTCCACGGCGCGGATTAATCTCCCAGCTGCGAGTGCCAAGTCAATACGCATTCCGAGAATATTCAAGGCTGTGTCCCAAACCGCATAATGCACAAAAAGTAGTATACTTAAATAGTAATGACACCAATGGTTTAGTAACATACTATTTAGTACGGTAGTATGTGCTTCGGGACCCGTGATTGCTCAGTATTCCAGAGAATAAAATAACTTTATTGTGCACATCAACGTGACTGTCACAGTTACTGAGTAACATATGAAAAAGCAAAGCCTCTCAACAAGAGTTTGTCTTTTAGCTATCGTCAGCCAGTTAGTCGAATTTATTTCGTGCCTAAAGCTGGGGCGTGATGAAGTTTGGCGTATCCGAGCTGGCGTATAATGCATACATATAAATTTCCCGCCAAATCAGACCCGACACCTCTGACACAACGTTGACTGTGAATTACTATTACAGGATTGACAGAGCAACTCACAATGACAGGTGCATATTTATGCCATAGTATCAATTTGGTATGGAACATTGCGATTCTACATTTAATATCGAAATTCTTGTATGCCTTATTCTATTTGCCTGTCCAACACAACACTTTGGAAGGCACACTTTTTTCTCAAATATGTTGAAGATTATCAGGTCATTTAGAGTTTAAACAATTACATGATCATCACGCGTCCAATTATCACCTTAGAATTTATGGAAGACAAAAAAAAAAACATGCTTCTCAATTGATGACAGAATCTACAATCAAAAGTACCATGCATGTCAAAGCAAACAGAAGACAGGGGACTAAAGAAACACACCTCATCACCCACATAGAAGCACACTGTAAAACAGGATGTTCTAAGAAATACTTTGGCAAAACTGCATTCATTAGCTGCCTCTGTATGAATAATAAATGTATGTAAGAATACATACCAATATGAAGGGAGAATGAATCCCATTTTACAGCACAAAAGGGCACACCAGGATCAAACATGTAACTAAAAATAGTTGAGATGGTCTTCAGAATTTAAAGGAAATCAATGTGTATATTATATATCGTCGCTGTCCAATGAAAAACATGTATCTCCATTTTTTTTGGGGTGGACTTTTTATCATATATGGAATGTGGTCAAAAAACTCCATCTACCCCACAGCAGTTAACATCTAAATGACCAATGAAAAGCTGATAAATCACACTGTAAATTTCGGATTTATTGTGTATGATTAATGATATGAAAAAGTGTTTTTTCGTGTTCCTGAAAAATTGGAATTTGAGATACACGTTTTTCATTGGACAGCGACGATATACAGATGTATACAGATTATATTGTTCTCCTCTATTCTTGACATGTTTGACTCTGGTTAAGTGCCAATGAATCTGAAGTACAAGCATAGGATCAAAGCACACCTTAGCTGCAGCAGTAAACTACAGAGATTATAGCAGGAGTTTCCCCAGCACCCTGAAAAGAGTAGGGAATGAAAGATATGTTATTTCTGATAGGTATTACCCTACTGAACCAAGGAAAAGCTCCTTTGCACAAATTAATGCTGTGTACATAATATAATGAGCTATTGTTTAAACCCTCTGGGCTATGTTGTCTTCCTTGTTCACACAGGGAAAAGAACAGTATGTCAGGTAAATGTAAAAAGCTCAGTGGGGCCTATTAAAAATATTAGCAATGAAAATTACGCAGAAGCCCACTGTGAGATCAAAATAATGTTTTTATACTGCAGAAGAGAGGAAGGGAGGGAGTTCCCCTCCCAAGTAGATTCTGTGAATGTGTAAGCGCAACCCTACTCCACTACCCCAGTGTGCACAACATATGGTCATTATAGTGCAGAGGAGCACAGTACAGAGTGAATATAATAAGCTGAGGGGCCCAAATGATGCTTCTCTTGACTCCTATAATGAAGGCTTTGGTGGTGCAGGGATTCATTTATTTGCCAAATTGCTGGCAGACAAAACCACTCCATTTAACATAGTTCCACCGTGGTTTAGGAAGCACAAATACAAAAATTATATGAAGAGAGCAGAGCATCGGGGCTTCCTCATAAATCCAAGAGAGAGCAGCCAAAACACACTGACAAACTTTAATCAGAGTGGATACAAAGCCGACTGAAATGTCTAGGTCCAAGATGAAAAACTAGGCCAAACTAAAGCTAATTATAGGAGAACAAGGCCAGATTTAACCAGCAGTGCATTTAGATGACTACTAGAACTTCTAGCATGAAAAAAATTGGTGCTTAGAAGTCAAAGCACTCAAGTCAAAACACTTGGCCTAGCTAAAGAATATGAGATATCTAAGCACTAGCTTTCTTGTATTTATCAAGGCCTTGTTCTAAAGGAAGCAGGGGTCACTTAAGGGGCAAAGGAGAAAGTCCAAAGATAAAATCCAAAGATGCTGGAAATACAGTACCTTGGCAACGCTTTCGCTTGAGGCCTTTAGTACTCGTCTGATATCCACTCCATTTGAACAAAAATGGGAGGTAGAAAGGAGGGAGGTGGGAGAGAACTAACAAACCAAAAACAGTAAGTGGTCATCGTAGTGGCGAGTGTTATGTCCCAAGTTTCTACAATTTAACTCCTGTTAACTACCTGTAGGGTTTTGTAAAATCAGGGCTACCTATAATCCAAATTTAAGCAGAGTTATAATCGATATTATCCATATTCAGTACAAATAGTAAAATATGTTAATGTTTGTTATAGGAATACAGCTCAGCTTTAAAGTGAGTTTAATGTCAATCAAGAACTTCTTTTATAAGTTAATCCACCATGTTTGAGATGTTAATATGTTAGAAATTGAACATGGACCAGGAAGGTGTACGAGAGAAATTACATTAAATGTAGTCCCAAATAACTGTGTTTGTGACCAGGTGGGAGGGGCGATGTCTTAATATGAAAGCATCTGCCTCTCATTATACAACTGAGTTTAATGAGTGCAATTGTTTTAGTTCTTCTGTCTTGATGATATTAACATGATGGAATGAAAAAGATACACACAAAAACATTTCAATGTTTTAAACCTGAAAAGGAAAAATCTTTTAGGCTGTCTTCATTGCTGTCTAGTCTAACATCGAACACCAACATCAACTAACTAGTAACAGTGATTATTTATTCAGTGCTAAATTATTAAGCAACAAAAGGTTTAAACAACAATTTCACCAAACCAAGTGCTGAGTAAGATATATTTGGGTAAAGCATTGCTTTAACAGAACAATCCTTTGCTGTGTGGTTGTTTTAGCTTACTTCCATCTCTCTCTCACACACAAACATACACATCCACTCATCTCTCCCCATTTAGCCTAATTCAGACTTTGACATCATCAGCATTGTATTAATAATAATAATAATAATAATAATAATAATAATAATATACCTGTCCCAACACACAGGTTACCTATACCACACGAGCCCAGAGCACACCAGGCTTCCAGTTTAAAGGCAAGGCAGTTATCGAGCATTGATGGCGCTAGCCGATGTAGTGCCAGGATTTTTAACTCATGACTCATGTCATGAATGCTACAGGTGAATAAAGAGGCGTCTTATTTGTTCAAAATTTTTAAAGCATTATTATTGCATTCCTGAAACCACAAACATGTGTTATTTTGCTGATACCTTGAACTGTAAAACGAAATGGACTACAAATACATTATGGTGCATAGTAACCAGCCATGTGCCAAAAGGAGGCACTACCTCCATCATTCTGATACACATATGACTGTGCCGTAAAACTCCGCCCCCGAGATACTGAGTTCGCTATCCGTTAGAGCTAGGCTTTGAAGAAACTATTAGACTTGCCAATTCCAGCAGTGCTGCTCTCAACACAGAAGCGGACACAGCCAGAGTTTCAGGGAGCCCGAGAGCCTTGGGCAATTCAGCAGCCCGTCAGGAGCAGACAATATCATGCCTGTACTATCCAGGGAAACCCACAGGGCAGACACTTTGTTGGCTTAAGAGTAACTCTAAGATCACTGCAGTGTATAACATCTCCCAATTAATAATTTCACTAACAGATCTATAACAGGTATTAATTTATGCCACTTATAACGTCACCAACTTCCACACTATGTATTAGTTAATATATATGAATATACAATACACCAGGTCCCATTAAGATTAAAAAAAGGTGTTAAACCAAGGACATCAACATCTTTTCTGTCATAAACAGATTTTCCCTTACATAGCTTATGTACCACGACTTTACGACAGAAGTAAATCCTAAAAAAGAATTCATGCTTTTATAATATAACTGCTTCCCCGTAATGACCCAAACATGTAATTTTATGTTAATTTCACACAGGATTTTCAAAAAAATCCTCTCAAGTTTTACTTACTAAACAAAGTTAGACTTTGTCTGCTGTGATATGTTGCAGTAGTCCTCTCATTCCAAAATAGTTGCTTGTGAAAGTGTGAAACGGCTGAAGTTATCAAGCAAATGGGTCACCTTTGATTTAAGGTGATATTACAGCAGATGGGAATGACGCAGAGAGGCATCCATTTGTTTAAGTGAATAATAACATTTATGTGTTCATAAAGGATTTAGTGCAGTAATTAAAACCAAAGCCAGACATAAATCAAGAATACCACTTTCCTTGAAAGTGACCTAAAGAAGCATTCACTAGGTCATATAAATCAGGCTTAAGGTTCATTACCATTACTTTTGGCAATTGTTTAATCACAAGTAATCATATAAGACACACTTAATATGTAAGCAAAGGTGCAAAAACCTATATTTGCGGTTTTTGAAACACAAATAGAAATTCATTTTGCAGCACATAGGACGCAAAGTTCAGAAGACCTACATCAGCTGTTTTTAGAATTCTGCCCTTACCTGGCAGGTACTGTAAAATGGGTATTACATTACAGATCAGATTAAGGATAAAGTGCTCCTTCATGCCTCTCTCTGGGCCCATGAGTTAGCATGCACCTTGAATTGACATACAATCAGTATTTGGATATCAATATCTGGATAACAAATGATTTGGCCATGCGTTTTTACGGCTGGTATTTATACGCGTTTACAAAGTCTGCATTTACGCCTTGTAATAGGATCTCATCTCGCCCATGCAATAAGCAAATAAGCTAACTAGCTAGGTAGAGTCTGAGAAGTCAGCTCCATAGATTCACTTTTTACTGAATCGTGAAGAATTATAATGGAATTCAGACATAAAAGATTCTGTTTTTATAAAACGTGGAACTGCACGAAACTGCGTTATGTTCTTAATGCAAAGGTAGATTCTCCGTAAGGTAGTCACACAAAATTATTCCACACAAACTTTAGTACCTTGATAAAGCCAGTAGGCAAGCCTCAAATTTGTAAACAGGAAGTAACATTGTGCAGGAGAACATTTAATTTTCCGCTTTTCATGATCGCTTATATTTCATACGCTTTGCCTCACAAATCAGTCATTAAAATTAACAGTGAACGTTTTAATCTCTTTACGTTCACAAACACGGAGTGAACACATCTCTGATCATTAGGGATGCACCGATCCAGCTTTTAACATTTTCGATACAATACTAATATTGGCCCATACCTCCTCTTTGTAACCAAGCCAACTCCCTATTAGTTTCTGTTATGTGAATCAATGGTGGTGTGCTTTAAGACAATCCATCCACTGACAGATCAAATACGACAGTGTAATACTAATACTAACGGCTACAAAAATGTAAGGATTTGCCTCTTTAATCTCTGGTTTTCTCTACCAATCAGAATGTACTGGAGTTGGAACAAATTTCATTGGTCAAAACCCATAAACCATTCCGATTGAACTTTTGAACGTCGTTGCACAGAAAAGGTTTGCAAGCGAGTTGTATAAAATAAAAAAAAGAAGACAGCGTAAGAGCAGTAGGAACCCTACTCATGGATTAAACTACTGTGCTTTTGACTTCTGCTATGCGAGCCAGACTGCCTCCAGATCTGGCCTGGCTGGTCCAATCAAATTCCGATCACAAAGCACGCTGTGTGTGTTTAGACCCGGTTTTTAAAAATGTGGTCAAATGTTATCCAATCATGATTGCATCACAGATCAGTAATTTAAGATTCACGTTGTTCACTTGTATCTGAGAGTAAGTTTGCATGCCTTATACTCTCCCAACACACGCCCAAATTCTTTCACTTAAACTGAGACTGCTTGACACTGACACGAAACCAATATTTTGCATTTTGCTCTGGCTAACCTAATGGCCGCTCTGAGCTCATGTTACAGGCACGCCAGTCTGCTTTGCCCCAATGCTAATGAAATCTGTTAAACAACACTGTAGCACTGTATGTCAGCTGGTAACAAATAAAAATTTTGCCTAAGAGATGGTAAAAACTGATTCGACAAAATAACCATGTCAATTCCTGAGAGAGGCCTGATGGAGCTGTTAACTGACCCTTCCTTGTGATTAAACTTGCTGACATCAAAAGCAATTACAGCCATGGAATTAGGTGAGCAAGATCTAATGGCAAAAGTCCCCTGATGCCTTTACACACTAATCAAGGAAATGATTCCCGTGACACTGTGAATACTGTGTGCATGTAAAAGAGAGAGCGTTGGACAATGGCAAAAGTATGGAGTTTTCTATGACGCTGCACACACTCTGGCCCCCATGGTTCCTTTGAGTCTTATTTCCTTTACAAAACACCACTTAAAACAGTTGAGCTAGACAGAGCAACAATCCATAGAAATGACTCAGTGTTTGCTTAAATCATAGACATTTAACCATATATATACCATGGCTATCCATTTCCCATGCGGATAGATAGTTTAAGCTTGCTCTTAAATAGGGATGGGACGATCGATCAGCTGTAGCTGTTTTTTGGCCTAAATATGTGATCGGCCGATATTTCTTTAATCTGGCCGATATGGCGAGCCGGTCAATGACGCAAAACATGTGAGCCAAATATCAAATTTTTGTACACTGAAATACTCGAGGAAAACGCAGAGGACCGGGAATGCGACAATACGATCGCATTTTAAGTGTATGATCCCAAAGCAACAACATTATAGATTTGATTTAGTCTTACAGCCGAACTGTGAGCTAATTAGGTACCCTGTTAAGTTTAGCATTCATTTTGAATGTTTTTAACTTTGCAAGAGACTGCAGAAAAATTTAAAATGTCATGTTCAAAACTTTTTGCCCTGAATCAGTTGAACAGCCATTTGCTTAGCAACCCGTTCTCACTCCCAACGTGTCAAATGTTGAAGCATGGTCAAAAGCCCTTAGCGTCACTGTACACATGCCGGGGGGCGCCTTTGGCTTCACTTTACCGATGCGCTCGATAATCCTATTGTTATCAACGAAAGACCATTTGCTTCAGTTCGGGTCGGTGCTTATGGTTCTACAGGTCTACATTAAAATATATATATACATACATACACACACACACATATATACATGCATACACACATTTATACATACATACCACACCGAGCACTTTATTAGGAACATGTACACCTTCTCATTCATGCAATTATCTAATCAGCCAATCGTGTGGCAGCAGC
>JAOUQW010000002.1:14236014-14263975 GCA_028565825.1 Olivaichthys viedmensis | reverse complement strand
GGGGGCAGTTTTCAGAATATATATATATATATATAAAATAAATAAATAAAAAAATTATATATTTTTTTTATTTAAAAAAAAAAAAAAAAAAAGAAAGAAAAAAGATGACATCACGTCTGAAGTTCCTGGGGTGTGACATCAAAGCACCTTGAGGTCTAGCACATATTCTCAATAGACTTTAGAGCATCGTCACAGCATGCCAGACACGCGCACGCTTTATATTCCCAATGCAGCCCAAGGCTGGAGCTGATCTTCGCCCGTTTACCTCGGATCACTTTATGAATGCGCAAACAAACGTGTAGTGCCATGCTGCGTGGCTGCGGTTCATTCCGACGCGATCATGACTCTGCCCTACTCCCTCCGAAGGCTCCACCCTTCACACTGAGAACTCTGGCGGGATGGAGAGTCATGTGGCGCGCGCTTCAACGCCATCTTTCGAAGCCGGTGTTTTACTGTCGCGCAGTCACCGACACTTATGTAAACAAGAATCGTAATTGAATAACGCACAGATGACGAAGCAGGGCTGACGAAAACATAGCCACGCTGCCACCAGTTGCAATGACCAGTTGGTGTTCACTGGGATTTGTACATTTACAGACGCAAACAAATTCAAACGCACGAGCTCCAGGCTTGAGGCAGCGATAAAAAACAACAACCCCATGAACCCTACATCAAAGAGCTTATTTGCCGCAACACTACATTCAACGGTTTTTATTCCATTTAAGTTAGATTTTTTTTTTATTTCCAAATGTAATGTTTCGTACTCGGACTTGACCGTTGCCGCGGCCATTTTTTTTTCTTCTCATTCGGCATAAAAACAGCGCAAAGAATCTCGGGAGCAAAGTATCCGTCGCTTGTTCCCTTTGAAAAAAGATGTGCGCGCATGCGCGGTGTAAACCAGGCAGGGGGCGCAGATCTGGTCGCGTTGGTTATATATATATATATATATATATCATGGGAATATCATACAAACACGACACAAACCTTGCAAAATTAACTTTGATATTTTATTATACCTTGCGTAGTCTGAACCACAGCATCGGATATGAAATACACAGTTTTCCAACAATATCCCCAAAACAGTTTATGCCTAGGACTCACCTTCCTGCTTAAATGGATAATCTCACCTGGATACTGCAGACTTACATCTCCTACAAACTGCTGCTGTAATCATAAAGACTATCCTGTGCTCATCCCAGACCTCTTATTTACTATATTCTTATACCAAACATTCTTTAAACACATTAGTGCTGTTTGTCTTTTCTCTATATGACTGTTTACTGTCATGACACAGACTTTCACCCCACTTCCATGGCTACTACACGTTAAATTAACGCAAGCCTCCACATCTGTCAACACGTTACATTAACGCTTAAGCTCTGACACATCACATCACATCACACATCACATCACACATCACACTCTTTGTCAATTGTTTGCACAATCTGTACAGCTCTTTTTACCTCATAAACAGATATATTGTACATTGCACATTTGTATATTTTATATTTATGTTCTTATGGTATTTGCTTTTTATTTTTTAATTTTCTTATTTCATTTCCATTCTATGTTTATTGTTATGCACCAACATACCAGAGCAAATTCCTTGTATGTGAAAACCTACTTGGCAATAAACCTGATTCTGATTCTGATTCTTACGTTGAGTGTTATTTTACTGATCCAACCTGTTCTATTTCCTGGAGTTATACTTGCATGTCCACGAGATGGAGTTGTTGGCCTCGTTTTTGGCTGAGGCCTCGACAAGGATCCTAAAGCAACCTCTTTAGCCTAGTAGCGTAAACAAACTAAAGCTCATGCCAGTTATAAAACATAGTTGTTTGTAGCATTCGTTTTCTGGAAAATGCATATAAAGTATCTGTTTGCATTTATAATCACAGTTTATAATCACTGCCCGCTGATCAATATTGTCAGAATTTGAGTATGTGGTAAGGTTCCCAACCCTGGAGGTGTACATCAGAGGGTCTCTCCTTGTGCAGGGCCCCTACTTTCAGGCTGTTGAGTCAGGTTGATTGTGTGACAAGTGTCCTCCCTGCTGTGGGCTGAGTATTAACACACAGTCTGTCACACGTCCAACTCTGCACAAACAGGCACACATCTGGGAAGATGGGTGG
This sequence comes from Olivaichthys viedmensis, assembly GCA_028565825.1. NCBI lineage: Eukaryota > Metazoa > Chordata > Actinopteri > Siluriformes > Diplomystidae > Olivaichthys > Olivaichthys viedmensis. Next base: position 14,261,843 of record JAOUQW010000002.1, on the reverse strand, counting down.
CCGCGCAACGAGTCGACCATCTACGTGCCATAAGGTCATTCTCAAACACGCATCGTCCTCCTGGCTGTGTTTCCAAGAAGACGTTAAGTTCTGTCCAAGGGTCACAAAAAATTGGAGGACACATTTTGATGTTCCTCCACTATTTCACACCCCATGACTAGACCACCTTTTGTACTGCTTTGGTTTAAGTGCATGCACACACCCATCCAAGTTTGTTACAGATTGTTGTGGGTTGCAGGCAAAGAAACAAACGGATGTGTGTGGTTAGATTGTTTACATGATATAAAGGCTTGGGGTGGCCTGAAGAGGCTGTGTGTCCAGCCTGCAACTTCTCTCCACATGTAGAATCAGACCACCAGAGTATTTATACCCATCCATCATCAACAGCGGGGCAACTTTCAGTGATTATGGGGTAAAACAATGGGATGAACATAATCAACAGCAGTTACACTCGAATATTTCAAAGTCCCTCTAAACAAGTAAATCCGTGTGGATTGATTTTTGGCACACATCTAAAGCTTCAGCTCAATTTTAAAACCATGGCAAATCCTTTGTGTTCTAACTCCATGAGTTCCTTTATGGATAATGTGAATTTATGTAAATCTAATAGAGGGCATGTTTAGTGTCTGTTTATGTTTAATGTCTGTGAGCTCTCTTAACCAGGTCTGTGTGTATATTCCTTATAGTTGTGGGATTATATGTGTATGTGTGTGTCTGCACATGTGTGGGTGCTTGGATGTGTGATGGGACATCTGATCTCTTGCTCGCCGCACGCCACACTTACTTGGAGGTGGTCTGTCCGCGCTTGGAGGCCAGGAGCAGATTGAATATTTCATAGGAACGCAGCACGCCCTGGACGCCATCATTGACTCCACATGGCGGGCCGGAAAGCACCTCTGTGAACACTTGGCTGAATTATGCTGCCTGCCAGCCCCCCCTCCAACAGGCTCCTCACTCGCTGGGCCTCACAATTACAAGCTAGCCACGCAAGTACAGATGTTGGCAGATGTCTTTAACTCTTTGGATTCCACATATTTCTTTCACTTTTCTCTTGTAGTGGTAGATTCGTCGTTGATATGTTAGAAGCAGGCTAAACGCAGAGAGCAAGAGATTTGTGCAAAGCACATGTTACTAAAAACAATCTATGTAGGCCTACTTAGCAAACCTTTTTTGGAAGTATGTGAGAATGACTTCCCCATCCTGTGTTGTTGAATGTGTTTTTTGTTTTTTTACAGTGTATCAGGCTCCACTTAACTTTGGGTTTTAGGAGTGCCATCTTTGCTCACAAAACCATAAAATGTCCAATGAGACATAGCTGCTTTCGTCAACCAGTATAAACACTGGTGCACGCTACATGTCAGTGCACTGCTGGCACTCTCACTAAGTCAGGCATTCAAGAAAGAAAGCTAAAAATGTAGTGGTGTGGTAACACCATTATAGTCCAGCGTCTCTTGGTGAAAGCTAGTGTTTGCAGACATTAAGTGTGACTCAGACGTTAAAAGAAGACAAGTTAAAAAAGAAGAGTAGGATTTAGGAAGGGAGAGGTCAGAAACTCTTTGAGGAGTTCCAGCCTGTTCGTACAGCTCTACGCATTCCACTATTGATGCACTCTCAACTTCTGAAGAACATTATAAACAGGAAATGTAGGCCAAATACATTTAGAGCATGCTTGAGAACTCGGTCTTTGCAAACCTAGTCTCTAGCCAAACGTTACAAGTATAATATATTGTATATGATGTGTGTCTAAAAGGAAAGCTTCCCGTGTGTGTGTATATACTCTCCTTTAAACCTGTGCATCACACATGGAGTGGAATTGGCAGATAGGCTTATTGAGAATGCAAAATGTGTGGTACACAATTATTTACCACGGTCAGACCCAATTTCACTTTGGAAATCTATGTGCATCTTGAAATTGTTAAGAAACTATTCTGATCTTAAACAGATGAAGGGGACAAATGCATGTTTAGTCAAGCTCCTTCATGTTAAATAGCAGGCGTCTGGCTGCCCGAACTGTCACAGTGGTGTTTGTTGTGGGGAAGCGGAAGGCTTGTCAGTGTTTTAATTGCAATTGCAATTCACCTCGCACATAGTAGGGTGCTCTAAAAATTACAAACAGCTCCATTAAACCTCTTCAACAACAAATAAATTCAATACGCCCAAGGTGGCATTATGATCAAACTGGATTTTGAAGTGTTTTGAAGACACATAAATTAATGAAGTAGGACTGCTTGATGACACTAAGAGAGAAACCGGTTACTTAAAATGTGCACACTTTTTCCATTTACATTTAAGTAATTTTAAGAGTAATCACATTATGTGGTCTACAAAATCCTGCATTCAAAATCCAGGATGATTGAAAGTGTCATTTGTGTGATGCAGCATATTAATTCCTCACCACTACTCCAAACAACCTTTTAATAGCTCCCATGAACAAAGAAATCTTGGTGGAAATATTGTGGTGTCAAGGAGGCCTGTATATCATAGAAGTGTAACATGCACATGGACCCACAGAGTGCTCCCTGCAGCACCCAGAACATGACCTTCCATGGTCCACGAACGATCCGCTGCATCTGAAATACTAAGTGGGATACGACATGACATTCTAATTCCTTTTTCACGGGAGAGAGCTCTAAGCAAACACCAGACTTGTTGCTGTAGGATGGAGGAGTGTTTTCTTGTGTCACACTTGTTGAGTGAACACTGAACTCCCCTTTCCCATATTACTGAGAGGGTACGGCTCCAGCGCTGAGATGGTTAAGACCGGTTTGGAGTCCTCCCCCTTCTTTTTCTCTCTGGGGCCGGGCCCCTCCGCCGCGTGCTGAGAGCTTGTGCAAGTTCCCACTCGGCGTACACACTCCGCCGAGGCACTGCGGCCAAAACAAGCAGGTGTTTGCTGAACCCGTGGCTCTGGTCTCTGCTTTTGCCAGGGATCCCTCTGCATTCATGTGATTTTATAATTAGGGAAATCATTGCCATTTTGGCATGGCTGCATTTCTGAGCTGAGGTCTAGCAGCTGTGCTCTCTTCATTTCTCTCTCTCTCTCTCTCTCTCTCTCTCTCTCTCTCGTTCTCCCACCACTCTTCTTTTCTTCACCCTCTGTTTCCTCTCTCTCTTTCTTTCTGCCACATGTGGGTCAATGAGCATGCCCTCTTCAGTGTGGCATGAGGCCCATGGGAAGTTGGTGTCTTGTTTGATACCTGGCTCTCGGATTGATTGACTAACACTGAATGACCTTTCTACGCTTAGAAAGCAGGGTCATAATGAACTTGAACTTACCATATCACAACTCAAGCCATGTATTTAAGTTTAGCTTATGAAGAAAAGATTTTGTCCAACAATTATCAAGCTTATTATCTTAAACACTTATCGTCTGGGTAGGAGTCTAGGAATTAGGTGATGGTTTAGGAATCCTTCTTTTTCAATTCTTTTCACGAGAGACATTCTTCCACTAGAGGGCAACACGTTCAAAGGAGTTGCCGTCTTACCTATGTGCACAGCCGTTTGATCTGAGCTTGTTTGTCTTATGGTAGAAGCCATACCTATGTTCATACCGCACATTAGGACCTCTGAGAGAGATGTGCTGATGTTAAAGAACAAAAGTCAAAAGGTCTGAGGGTCTTCTTCTCATACACACAAGCATGCACACGCACGCACACACATACACACACACACACATATATACATGGAGATATGTTTGTTCATGCAGTGGGACGCTGTGTTTTCAGAGGAACAGCGGGAGAGATGGAGAAGAAGAAAGCGAGGGGGGACTGAGGCTCGGATGTGGGGGTCTGCAGGTCTGGTAACCACATGTCCCCATTTTGCTCCATGCGTGGTTATTGATGGGTTGGGTTTCATGCTAAACAACCACGTAGGAGTTGAAAATAAACCCTCTGAAAACCCGGGGGAGAGGGTGGCGGTCAGGACAGGAGCAAGACTGAAGAGACCCTGTGTATCCCCTAATAATTCAAATGATATCACACCCGCTAAACACACATGTACACAGACATAAACACATGTCTTTAAGGACATGAAAACATTAATTTTGTCTGTATTTAAGTGAGTTTTGCAAATGGAGAGTGCTTCACTTGGGAGTTGCTTCTCAGTTTTTTTTACCTATAAAATGAATGTTTGTGGTTCCTTTTTGTTGTTCTCTTGTGATTTGTGGCATCTCTCCATTTCATTTACATGTCTTCCTTGTTAATGTTAGCCTCCAACTCCAAGTTTTTAAATGGTGACAAGAAAGTACTAAAGTAGGGCAAATGTATTGTTAGCATGTACAGGAAATGTAAGTTACATTTTAATCATCCAGTAATTGTAAATGTAAAGAGGCAGTTAATTACCTTTCTAACATTGTGCCTTGCCTAAAAGAAGAAAGCTCTTTCCAACAAAAAGAGTCTAATCTCCTAACTAGGGAGGAGCAGAGAACCACATCAAACACCGCACACATATGAATCTGTCAGCAGTGAAGACCTATCAGTACAGTAGTAGCTACCAGCCTGAGGGAGGCCTGTCAATTGACTCATAAAAGACTTAACCTGCTCAGAAACAGCACAGCACACCCCACAGCCTTTACACAACACAGAGCACAGGGCCCTGGAACCTACACTCCAATATAGTAGAAAGAGAGATTTTTTCAAAAAAAGTGCCTGCAGAAAGGTAACACAAAATCAACTAACCACCCAAGGCATTATCATGCCTGCATTATGAGAAGATACTGAAATGGCCATGAGACCTGCGTGTGTGTTAATGTATGTGTGCCTGGCCAGTGGATGTGAGTGTGTATGTAAGGTCCTGGGCCACTGTGGGGGTAATGAACCTGTCTGTCTCATGTCAGGCGGCTGTCAGAGGCACATCTAGCCCCATCAATATTGTCCATATGCCTTCACTGAACACACGTTTAGATTGCTGATGGGAATGTCAGGAGTCAAGTAGAACCTCTTAAAACGTGGCCTGGAGGTCAAAGATCATCCACTAATGAGTAAAAGGGTTTTTTTTACTCTGAATGTGGGGGGAGGAAATGGCTCTCTGTGTGGGGTGTAGGGGATGAGCGGGGGGCACTCAGGTCCGAAAGAATGTGGAAAAGGACCACCATTGGTAAGGGGTGATGAGGTGAGCAGGAAGCAGTGAGAGGTGTATGTAGAGAGAATGAGCAAAAGATGATTGTCTAAAATAGACATGATTGATACACACAACGATTCAAATTTTCCACTCAAACAATTGGAGAAACTATTTACCTTTCTTCTGACAAAAATCATTCTCATTAGAACTTATTAGAACCAAAACACTATTGTTGCCTTTTTGATTTCACTATTGTTGAAATCTTATCCACCGCCATGTGGAAGAACTTTCAACACAAATAGGACAGATGGTTGTTGACCTGCACAAGTCAACTAAGGGATAAAAAAATACATAAGCAATTAAAACAATTAACATTTTAAGAGCAATCAGGGCCAGAACAATTGAAATTGAAAATTGTTGTTACCATCCACAGTGAGGAGGTTTTTAGGGTTGTTGATTTTTAGGGTTGTTTTGCGGTTGGTGGTCCAGGGGCTCTTGTGAAGATTGATGGCATCATGAACTCCAGTAACTACCAGGATATTTTAGTCTAAAACCTGGTCACCTCTGCCAGAAGGTTAAGACCTGGTCATAGATGGATCTTTTAACAAGATAATGACCCCAAACATACATTCAAATCAACACAGAAATGATCATGGGAACACAAAATCAATGATTTGAAAGGCCAGTCTCTGTATTTGAACTATATCGGAAATCTGTGGTCTAAATGAGGAGAACACTCCACAAATCTGAAAATACAGTATAAAGAAGCATGAAATGTTGAGTTCAAAATATCACTCATGGCATGTGTCATGTGTGTACTAATTTGAGATAGTATTAATATGTTAGGATGCAATTTGGGACGCAGCCCTATGCAGTTTTTATTTCCAACGTGACGTGACGTACACGTGACGATTCTATGAGAATTGCATTCGACCAATTAATTAATTATCCACACTATTTATAGCTCCAGTCATATGTCCTTGTTCAGCACTCTTGGTACCTGGGCAAGAAGGGTAACCAAATTCAGCATGGGTACTTAGTTATGGTATGGGTCACCTGGAAAAAGAAACATTGACAAAATGTGAGATCACAGATTTGGTACCGTACTGAAACATACATTATTGCAGTATTCCATATAAGACCCTGTCTTATCTCCAACTTAGCAGCTATGTGTAGCAACTAGTCTACATACCAGACTTTAAAGTTTGATTTTACACAGAAACTCCAATCTTTTGCACTCTTGAAAATTTTTCTTTTTCTCTGTCTCTGTCTCTCCCAGTCTCTGTGTATTCATTATTTATCTATCCCTCTGTCCATCTACTTGTCTGTCTTTTGATTTTCTCTTTTTCTCTCTCTTTTTCTCTCTTTCTCTCTCTCACTCTCACTCCTTTTGACTCTACCAGACTCTTTGACCCTGACATGCTAAAACTGATTCACAAGAAGCTTCCAGCGCCCCTTTCCTCTGTCTTGGTGAGACCGAGGCAGTATATTACAGTGGCTAGGGAGAGGGAAAAGAAAGCAGCTCTTGTGTTGGGGAGTTAACCTTTAGTGCCGTGCTGCTGCAGAGCACTCTGAGATTCGCTTTGTTCCCTTGGTGTCTGGTCCTGGCCTGCCAGATGTGTCTAGGCCTGTTTAAAGCCCTGCTGACTATCCCTCCAATACACACCAGTTTGCAGACACGTCCACCAGATGAACACTAGGTTTTCCTGAATGTCTACATGAACATGTTCCAATTAGAAATGTAATAACTTGTTTATTTTTTAAAAAGAGATCATTATGCACTTCTAGATATAGGCATGTCCATGGCTTATGGGCCAGCAGTATAAAGACCCCAAAGCAGACTCTGATGACCATTTCATGAACCTGCCTCTAAAAGAATCCGGGCACCTTTAAATTTTTTAAACACTGTCGTTGTTGTTGGCTAGACCGGAGGATAACCTTACTAGTCCATGAGAAAGTCCTTTTGCATAGGAAGTGCTTTGGTGAGGCTGTTCATTGCTACAGAGAGCTAAGTATACCCTTTTCATGCAGCAGGTAATTGGCAGCGGAAGGGCATAAAGTTACAACAACAGGAAGCAGTTCTCTTCGCAGTCTCAATATTGCACCTGACCCTCAAACCCGTGTTTCCTTGAGTAGAGGCCAGTCTCCAGCAGGGTGCAGAAAAACTCTGACATTCAACACGCCAGTGTAAAAATCACTTTTTTAAAACCCTGTGGGGCATACAAGAGATCCCTTTCCTTCTACGTTTCTTGTTTACTTTTTTTCCTCTTGATAATCTCCTGCAGCGCAGAAAGAAAAAACATGCCATATACATTTTGAAAATAAACGCAGTGCCCTTGTAGAACATCAAGGGTTCCTCTCACTTTTCTTTTGCTTTACTAACACAATGAACCAGCGGAAGGAACCAGACTACTCCAAAGAAAAATACCTGCATAGGCTCTCATGTAAGCAGGACGTTTCAATAGAGGTGGTCTTTGTGTGGGAGCACACATGTATTTGTGTGTGTTGCCTGTGTGTGGGAGGTTTCAGGTGTTTCAGATGTTAACAGTTCTCATCAAGTCTATTATCCTCAGGGTCCTGCCACGTTTTTTTCTCTCTATAGCAGTTTAAATGGTAGCCCAAGGCCTCCTTTCTCGCAGAGTGGAGTGGGATAGAATACCCGCCCAGACTGACCCCTTAAAGTGCACTCCCTTAAAATGTTATCAAAGGAGATGAGAATATTCTAATTTTATCTTTGTGCCTCAATTTGTCTTTTTCCCCTTGACCTTTCTTTAACATAAATGTCACTTGTTCTTTAATAGAGATTGTTACTAAGGTCCGCAGGCCATGGCATCATACTGTATGTATTTGAGCATATGTCGTCACTTCAGCTGCAAAGACAAAACACGATAAGCTTCACATTGTGCTAGGAGGATGTGAGTGTTTTATGGGCTGAACACAGGCAGGTGTGGGCATACGTGGATGTACATCAGAGAGTGTGTGTACTCATGTAAGTGTGTGTTTCCCACGTCTGCCAGGACCCAGAAGAATTCCAATCTCTCCCCACTCCTGAAGAGCCACACTTGAGCTGTGACCTCATTTGCGAGGTGAGCACCTGCGGAGTGCAAACAATTATCCTATTAGAGTGGAGAGGTGGCCGTCCCACCTCGACCCTTCCTTTCCTCGCTGCGCTCTGCCACTCCTCCTCCACCACATTAAACGTGCAGGCTTGCGAGCAGGAGGTGTGCTCTGGAGATCAATGGCGTCCTCTCGGTTGATGGCTCTCAGACAAAAAGCACCTCTCAGACAGACCAACCCTCCCACACCTGGACAGCGAGAGGACGACAGGGAAGCAACCAGGGCTTCAAAGACTAGAGAATACCACCTGGGCCCAGAGAATGCCCAGCCACAAATGACTGCCCCCATGCAAACACACACACACACACACACACACACACATGCACAAACAAGCACAGCACAGCACATATACATACCCACACAGGCACACATGGACCCACACAAAGCATGACCAAATGCCCTAAAACCTAAAACCTCAACCTAATGCTTCTAATTTCAAATTTAAAACCCAGGACATTATTGACATACCTCTACCAGTAATGTTCAATAGTTGCGTCATTTAAACTTGCAGCCTTTAAACTGTATTTTGTTGGGATGCACTCATTCACATTTGCCATAAAAGTCATGTTTGACAGGATGCAACTTAAAGTAAAATCCCATGTACAATGGATTCTCTCTACTTACCCTGCATTCTTTGAATGATTTGCTCCTAAATGACCACATCTCCTTAATTTTTAATCGAGTTTTGAATCCATTTGTTGACTTTTCCTTGTGTTGTCGCTTCTCTGTGCTAATGTTTTAAATCACTCAGCTTAAAAGGTGTCAACGCATCATACGATAAATAGTTATCAAGTTATCAAGTGTTGGCTTCTGTTCACACATGAGCCCTCACAAGAATTTCCTGTGAACTGTATTAGGTCTCGTCCCAGTCGATTGCTGGGTCAATATTCCCAGGATTTTGACTCTGGCTTGTGTTCACACTTAATCCCTTCCCGATTAATCACCACTGAATTCCCACATAAAAGTGCATATGTGAAAGAGACTATATACTTCTGCCCCCCACTTATATTGACCCACACAAGCACAAAACTGTCAATTTCCCTGTACTTTTATGCACCAGAAATACCCACTGTGTGCAGCCTATAGCATACTTCCACAGAAATATTGGCTCAAGCACACCTCATACACACACCACACACACACGGCATCGGTGTGGCTGGGAACCTCACTGTAACACTGCAGTAGGAGCTGTTTGAAGCCAGCTGTCACAACCTGACAGGCTGTTGTTTTAGAGGCCTTTGGTATGGCCAAGGGGCCGAGGGGAGAAAAACAGCACCAGGAATGTGTACAAGTCAAGACCCAACAGTAAATCCGTCGTTCGTTTCCTTTCCCCCACTACAGACAAGAGCCAGTAAGCTTGGCCCAGGAGGGAAGGGGGACGTGGGAGTGACCTGTTCCACGCTTTGGACCAGCCAATTGCCCTCCCACGCCAGCCAACTGTTGGGTCCAAATCCATACTGAGTCCAAATCCATACTCAAGAACATCACAACAAGCTGGAGGAAAGGGAGAATGACGCTCATCGTCAAGCTGATTACACTCAGAATTCAGCAATTCAGCAAGTTGAAAAAACTACACTAATGTACTACAGTATTCTTGTTTTCAGCTGCCTCTGGCCTCTACTTTCCTAACAAGTGCTCACACCCACAGGCTCCTCTCAGAGAAACAAAACCACGTGTAATTACCCAGATTCGAGAAGACGCTGGAGGCATGGAAAGTGTCTGTACGTGTATGTGAGGCTGCGTACACGTGTTTGTGTGTGTATGTGTGTGTGTGTGAGATGGGAGCAATCTAGCCTGCTACATCACTGACAGGCTCCACACACACCTAAGCTGGGTTGTGTGACCCCGGTGGTCTGGGAAGAACCGAGTGCTCGTATATCACCTCCCTTAACACGGCAAGCACTCCTGTGCAGGCTTTGAACTGAACATGGTTCACTAAGGAAACTACTGGTGCCCTATAGGGATAGAGCCAAGTGCTGAAACTTTATGGGGTTCACAGTGGAAAACCCAACAGATGTTAGCACATTTTTTCTTTGGCATAAGATTGCTTTGCAGTTTTTTACTTATATTATACAATTTAGTTTCTGCCTCACATTACAAAATCTAACTAGATGGCCTTGGTCAAGGTTTCAAGGTTCTCTTTTGACACTAAACCTTCAAAGTTGAAACTCTAATTTGAAGTCCATCTTTCCTCACTTAGGTTTGGATTTGGATTTGTATGTTCGTTATACGTACATACATAATAAAAAAATATCCTGCACAGAAAAGTTACATTTTATCCTGAGTTCTGCTTTTGACAGCAATGCAAAAAATGTCTAGAGGGGATGTTTTAGGCATGTAAATACAGAGCGGCCGGCTAATTGAGAGTGGGAGAATGAGAGGAGGTCGGAGTTCAGCAGCTGAGCTCTGACTCCCCTCCTCTGCCCAAATCTCAGTAACACTGACAGGCACTATGTGTGAGCAAGCACCCAAAGAAAAGGAAAATGTAAACATACAGGCCCATGGCACAGTATGGAGGACAGTGTAAACACATGCACATATACTTGAGTTGCTCTAATGAGATGTAATTTGGATTTGCTGTCAAAAACCATTAGTAAACACATTCCTGATAAAATGTGTGTGGGTGCTTAAAAGCAGAGGATGCATAACAATGTGTAGCTTACTGCATGGCCTATTGGAGAAGTGATACTAAATGTTCTGGGCTAAGTGAGCCGTCTGTATGTGTTCATTTTCCCCAGCATTTAATACTCTATTTGATAATATGCTGGTCACCCCATTAACTCATAAATCTGGAAGGTTAAAAGTGCCAGAACCAGCATTTTGTCCTCTGCGGGCCCTCCTGTGACCCTCCAGGGCCCTTCACTCTCTCCTCTCCAGGAAGCAAGGCCCTATTTCTGTCGCTCTCTCCACAGCGGCTGACAGATAATATTTTTCTGCTAAATCCATGTCTATAATCTTGCACTTCCACGCAGGGATCCCATTACGGCTTCACTTGAGTGGCCCAGCTGTTCAAACAGAGTGATTAATTAAAATAATTCTGTTTGTAAAACAATCCTCCCCCTTTTTTGCTCCTCTCCTCACAGAAATAGAGCTCGGTGCTGGCCAGCTTGCAACATTATTAAAGCCCTGGATGGGTCCAATGGGCTGTTCTCCTCGCATTAAGTCTGATTCTCCCAGAGGTATCCCACATTAGCAAGACAAACACTTGAGTAGGCCATAGAGGGGGGTGAAAGGAGGGGGTGCTGCAGAATTGTTTTACTGCTCAGCGCTGAGGCAGGTGAGCTCTCATGTTGCAGACTGTGAGCAAGGGTCATTCTCTCTCTCTCCTTCCCTCTCTCTCTTTCTCTCTGCCTGTCGTGAGCAGTGCAGGTGCTCGCTATTCATCACGTGAAGAAACATGTAAAATCCCATTAGACCTGGGTGCACGGTGACCCAGCTCCTTCACACCGATGTTCAGTGTGGAGGCCAGGGGTCGTCTGCACTCCAAATACTCCACCCCACCCGGAATCGGTCCGATCCAGCTGTTTCACAGAGGGAAAAAACAGATAGATGCAGTAAAGAGGCTAAATCAGCACACTAGAGTTGGCCCTGCTGACGTGCATGCTTTTACTTGCAGTGAGCCTCCCTAAGCAGGCGCTCCATTGTCAAATGAGAAGTTGGTTTGTATTAGAAAACATCTGCAGCCCTAGGAATTAGCAGTGTTAAGATAGCTGCACTATTAAGCCCTGTGCAAAGACCTGAAAGTGCTGAAAAACAAGCAACTCCATCCTACTCGGGTGAGGGGTTGGCTTTCCAGAGCAGGGACAAGCTCATCACCTGGTGACCAGGGTTCATACTTCAAACACTCTCTGCTGCGCTCTCTCTGCTTTTTAATCCTACAGCCCACCTGCTTGAACAGGACAGCAGTAAGGAAAGTGCCAAGTCCCCCCTGCTAAGCCTGGCTCTTTACACCACCCAGAAGGATTAAGGGCCAGACAGCCATGTCTTATGTTAACACAATGGAAGCAGTTGTAAGGGGAAAGATTTTAATAAATAAAGAAAGGTATGAAGAGATCCAGATTCTTGACCGATTAGTATTTTTTGGTCATTTACTTGATCTTCTCAGGCTTGTCTGACATCCTCTTTTGTTTCCACAGCAGAAGCAAGAAGAGAGAGAAGCAGGCAGTGTGAAAAAGGGCTAGTGCTAAGCCAACAGACGTTCATGCGAGAAGGTGGAAATACAGTGGAATTAATGCACTCCAGAGCAGCTTACTGCAGCCCTGCTTTGCTGCCCTGCTTTGGATTCTGGGATTCCAGGGAGGTTTTACATAACTCGGACTGGATATCCCTTTCTCTGTAGCAATTGCCATTTGTTTTTTTCTTTCCCTAGGCTCCAAAAATGGTGGCAATCTGGCAGTCTTTTCAGGTAAAGGGCTGGGAGGTGGTTGGCATGTATACCAGGGTATCCAATGAGGAAGGTTGGCGTGTTTAAAAACAGTTTTTTACAATCTGGCACCATCTCCAGCTTGCTCTGCCCTCTGCTTGGCATTAAGAGGCGACATGCCCACTGAGGAAAGGGGCTGCTGCCTTCTTTTGTACTTATGAACTCATACTGAGACAACTCTCGTAGATTACGGCAACTCCGGTTCCAATTCTCCAACACCCAGTGGTGGAAGGCCTCATGTCTCAGCTGTGGTCATTAAAAGTGCAAAAATAAGAAAATGCTGTTTTTTTAAAGGTGTAGCCTACAAAAATAAAATAAAAACTCTGGCAAACAAAAGCCTAAGGCAGAGCGTGCGTGTGCTGTTGATTTGGACCCGCTGTTCTCTTCAACAAGGCCCTCCTGGAAATAGCTCAGAGAGGGGGGGAGGATAAGAATGCGAAATAAAAAACATCTTGAGCTGGAAGCCTTCTTCCACCCTATTGAATTGCGGCTGCACCTGTGATGACAACCCCTCGAACGCAGTGCACTGATTGTGTAACATGTAGAGGGGGTGAGGGGGCACCGCTGAGAGGGGGGGAAAACAACACAAGTTTCTACTAAAGTGTAAATCCCTCATAAGATCCATGCAGTCGCAACAAAGGACCTGTCCATAAAAAAGGCTGTGTTCAAGATGGGTAGTGGTGAAGGAGCAGAGGCCTGGTGCTCTCCTCCATCTGTCCCTTTCAGCTGTGCCTCTCCTCCACATAGCACGCCGGTTTAAGTCATAACAGTAACCACGCCATAATCACATTATTGCACACATGGTGAATTTGACAAGTGGGGGGAGTCATGTGCCGGTGATTTGGCTACATTTGTGGACACACGCACTCTGACACGCAGATGCTGACACGCACGCACGCACACACATAGTTTTTCCAGCTGTGAGCTCACCCTCCAGACACATCTTAGAGTGTGTGTGCGCGTGAGTGTGTTTTTTCCATGTATATGTTAAATCCTGATCTACCTTGCACTGCTATTCTTACTCAGCATTAGATGAGAAAAGCACAGGCCTACAAATATATAAAGGGCCCTCAGAGGTTGTTTTTTGGCAAGGTACTTGAAGCATTTTGTAGCGGTAGACCTTCAGAGTAAGAAGAGAGCAAAAACAACCAAATGCAAAGCTCGTTGGTGAAGCTGCACTGAAGTGGTTATTTATGACCCAAATAGATCTGCTTTCCTCTACAGTGATGCTTGTGATATTCCCATATTTGTCGAATCTTATTTCTACAAACATGTTTTCTCATGGGTGGATCAGCCTGAAAGCCAGGTGACTAAGAAAACTCTTCACTCCATCACTGTACCCTGAATTTTCTGAGCAACAGCTGTGTATGTGTGTGATAAAAGAAAGTATCTTTGTGCAGTGACAGAGCTCAGACAGGAATAGAGCCATGTCATCAGACTCAAAGAAGCAGGAGTTAAATGAAGACAGAGGCTCCCTGCCTCAGGATACCGTGCGAGTGGGAAGAGGTCAGTGTGTGAACGCTCTCTCTCTCTCTCTCTCCCTCTCCGTTTTCCCCGAGGTGTGGCTGCGCTTACGGCCACACCGCTAACAAGATCAGGCTGCAGGGTGGGCCGCCACTTGCCATCTGTGTGTGCATTTGTGTGTGTGTAAGAATTTGTGTAAGCATGTATGTCTGTGGAGGGGGGACTAGTGAAAGGTTGTAGTGCTGAAATCCACATGCAGATAAAGAAATGGCTAAAACATGATCAGACAGACTAATCATAATTATAATAATAATTAATCATAATCAGCTTCATGGCCTTACAGTCAGAAACACACTCTCAGACAGACAGAGCCTCGAGCTGCAGAGGTCCTAAGTGTCGTCAGCATGTTTAGCGGGGCCCTAATTTATTTCATAGACGGAGAGCTCTGGGTTTCCCCTTCCTTCCCCAGAGCCTAGCTGCCTCCCTCAATGCCGTCTGGAGCAGAGCAGGGTACAAGGATCTGATACTTCACAAACACACACACACACACACACACACACACACACATACACACCACACCACACACACACACACACACACACACCACACATACATACATACCTACCAAATAAAGAAAGCAGATGTACTCCAATTCCCAGATCTGCAAAAACAGACCACTCTGACTTTTCATGCAAAAGCCGATGTCGATTTTTCTGCTCAATAACTTGCTGAGTGAGTGAATCAGTGAATCACCCATCTTACAACACTCAGATCAATGGTTTTATGTAAGTAGTGCTCTTTTCGTCAACATATTTTGCTCTAATTAAACTCATGTGTGATAACTGCATACCACTGAATTATGTGCTGTAACAGAAGATCAGAGTGAAACATTTTTTGAGGATTTTAGGGATCATGCTAGGCACGATCTCAACATGTTGCAATGTCTCGACTTCCCGCCCAGTTTTTGCTTTATAGTGTGGTGGTCAAAACACAAGATAAGCCTCACACCCCAGGAATCTGTGGAATGGCTTTGTTTGACTTGCCTTCAGAGATAAATAGTTTGTGACGAAGGTTAAAAATATGATGCCCCTACTTGTCTCCTATCTCTCGAGATGTCAAAAGAGCCAAAACCATCAGATGTATTTCCTCGTAATAACTGAGCTGATAAGACCTGTTCGATGACTGTGAAGGACCTGCCTACTTTTTGCCTAAGACCGTTATCTTGTTGCTGCCACATGGGGCTTCTGCCCTTTCCATCAGTAATCTGTAAGAAGACATGAAATAAAAACGTGATCAGCAATGATAAAGGCCTCAAGATAATCCCTATCGGTCCTTATAAGGAGCATGTGGGTCTCTCCACCCTAATGCACACTGGAGGAAGGCAAGTAAAGAAAACGGGTGCTTCTTTCATGGTGACCAAGAATTTCTGTCTCAGGTGTTTTGTATTAAATCTAGCCAGAGACACAAGCTGTAATTTCTGCTCCTTTTGAAGCATGTGTGTATGTGAATGTGTGTTAGCTGACGCACACACATATAAATGCACAAATACCAGGCCACAGAGCTCTGGGTTAGATGCATATTCCAGGCCTCTGTCCTTGAAGGCATACTGGAACGGACGTTTCCTGAGCTAACCTATTCTAGGCCACTGGCTTACAGGTAGCTGTGGGGAAAGAATTTCTTTCCACCTCTGAGCTCTATTGCCCATTTTCCAACAGAACCTACAGCTCTGGTAATTAGCTCATTTGCTGATCATATAAACAACTGTTCCATTACTTTTACTACTACTATTACGTTTCAGAAATATAAAATACAGCATGTTTTACATTATATGTGCAAATCAAAACAAACTCAAATGCTCCTATGTAGGGCACTGCCACAGCATCAACCGACAATCCCACATTTCACCACCAGAGATCACCATCCCTGTGTTGCTGTGATAAACGTTTCACCTGTTTCTAATTACTGCTCATTAGCCACTGAATATATACCCTGCCACGCCGCAGTTTGTTTGCAAAGTCTTGCTCTCTTTGTAATTTTCTTATAGTGGTCCATTTGGATATTTTTGACCCTGCACTGTTATTCCTTTAGGTTTTTGGATCACTCCTTTGTTTGTTGCCATTATTTGGATCTGTTTGGTTTTCTTGACATTTTTCTGGCTCACAATTTTATGACACTGGTTTTCCCTGTTAATAAAGTCTGCACTTGGATTCTCCTTTGTTGTGCAACTTTGATTGTTACAGAACACTTTGCCAGATATTATGGATCCAGCAGAGTTGGAGACACCCTGGTCTCTGCAGGTGAAACTCATGGAAGAATAGTTTACATTTCTCCAGGGAGTACTGTGTCTCCCCAAAAAATCTACCTGCACAGAAGACTTCTCCAACCTAAACATTATTTCCAGGTGATGCCTTGGCTGCACCAATTCTTCCTCTTTCTCTGTGGGTTTATTGACCTCCATAGATATACAGTATGATGGATGCCCATTCTTACTCACTGCTCTCTCTGTATTCTCCACCACCCCAAAGTGGTTAAAACATTTATAAAATGCAACCCTCTGGATGCAGAACAGCGATCTATTGACTTCCGAAAGCACGGTTTCATAGTCTTTTTAAGTATGTGTTTAATCCAGCAATAAGTTCAGATGTGGGGGCCCAGTTTTCTGACATTTGCCAGGGTATCTTCTTCACCTTTGTCTATGGGCAGTGGGTGGAGTGAACCAGTGTGATCTACTATGTACTGCAAGATCTCAAATCCATAATTGCAAACTCTCACCCTTACATTCAAATGTCAGTCTCCTTGGATAACCTGCTGGCTTAGTGCACAAGGATATGCCAACCAGTCCTGCCAGTTTTGCCAGAGACAGCTGCAGAAACACCACCAGACACTGATCCCATGCACCTTGGGCAGACTTGTTTATTGGCAAAAGAGAGGATAATATGAGTCTAAAATAAGCTATGCCTGTACTGCAGGCAAGCTGGTCATATGCTTGAATCTTGCCCTCGACCCAACTCTGCTTAGATAACTGATTGGACAAGGTGGGTCTGCAAAATAACCATACCCTTCACAGTGAAACCCTGTCTCCGTTAGTAATTCCCACTCAAGCAAACCACATAATTCCTGGACGTCCCTCATAATCCCGTTATTAACAACAGGTATATATTGCAATGAAGCCAGTTCTGACTAGAACCTGAAGTTGGCCCTGTATATAAACAAGCACAAGAGTTGATGCAAACAAATGTAGAGAGCTTTTACACACAGGATGGGGTGCTATGCAGGTGATGGTGCCTCAGAAGGTTAGGAATCTGGTACTAGCATTAAGTGATCTCCTGGGCAGGCCATTTAGAAAAACAATAGCACAAATAGAGTTAATTTTTTGGCCAAACATGAGAAGGGATATGGCTGATTATAGAAGGACTTGTCTATAGTGCAAGTGAATAGCCAGCAGGGTTCCCCCTAAAGTTCCCCTGGAACCTCTTTCTATCATGGGTGTACCATTTGAGCAACTTTGGGTGGACATTGCAGGTCCCCTTGAACGGAATAAGGCAGGGAACCACTTTATATTGGTCATGGTGGATTATGGAAATAGTTATCTAGGTAACTAGTTTTCTCACTCAAGTCAGTTAGGGCAAGGACAGTAGCCGACTGGGACCAATGGCTCCCATGTCCCCACTTTACTTATCGCGAGATGTCCCAAGTCTCAATGGGATTCTCACCCTTTAAGTTGCTTAATGGTTGGAAAGTACGAAGACCTCTGTCACTTCTAAAGAAGACCTGGACCGGATGCCAAAGGTTGCAGAGACACAGAGACATTGCTTACTGTATGTCCTTCAGATGAGGGAGAAGCTAGAGAACATGACAAAGTTTGCCTGAGAGAACATGGCCGAAGCTCAACAAAAACAAAAACAAAAAACATGGTACGAACAGATAGCCAGAGCTAGGATTCAAGGTGCTGGTGATGGTGCCCAGTGATACCAGTAAGCTGTTAGCCAAATGGCAGGGTGGTGCAGAAGCCCTTAGGGAAGAGACTGACCAAATGCTGGCCATAAACATCACTAAGCCCTCCAAGATTGAATGGTGTAGCCCAATGATATTAGTGCCCAAGAAAGATGGCATTATATGGTTCTGTGTGGATCTTAGATACCTTAAGGCTAGGGTTATACTTGTCGCGTGAGTACGTGTACGCGTATGGATGCCACAGCCACTAGTGAACAGAGTTTTAATCCTCCAGATGTACGGGAAATATGCAAGCAAGTATGTGAACAATGATGCTCGCGTAGCTGCGTACCTCGCCAGCACCAGAATACCTTCTTCAACCACTTCCTCTGATTTTGCACAACGAAGTAAACAATGAAGACGGCGGGAGTTGAGAAGGCTATGATAATGTGCATCTTATGAAAACGACAGAAAGTATAACCTCAGCCTAACTCTGCATCTAAGTTCGACTCCTACCCAACACCAAGGGTTGATCGCCTAAAAAAAACTGTTTGGGTAAAGCAAAATGGTTAACAACTATTGACTTATGTAAGGGTTATTGGAAAGTTCCATTGAGTGTTCCATCAAAAGAACTGACCCCTTTCCAGACCCATTGAGGACCTTGGGGTCTCTTCCAGTTCTCTATGATGGTTTTTGTGCTTCATGGGGCCCCAGTGACATTGCAGAGATTCATGGACTAGGTATTGTCCAGCTTGGAAAGAGTCCCTCATTTGGTCCATCCACTGTAATAGTCAGTGGTCAGTCTCGAGCAGGAACTCAAACTTTTTTTCCCCCTCACTATTATGTTTTCCTCCCCACCAAGTGGCTCTATCACAACCACTAACCCTGGAACTCTTCTTAGCACTCGAATGTATTATTGCCCCAATTCTTTTGGGACATAATGGAGAAAATTTATAGAGCACAAACTCAAGAACCATGACGTCCAAACCAAACGTATGTGCCCACTGCAATATGCCCCCAACTACTTCAGTGGATCCACACCCATTGATGTACTCACTTTGCTAGTTCAAGTTCTGTGTGTGCTCAGTCAAAGACTATCTGACACCTGCTGCCTGGTCTACTGGAACCTGGCCCTGGTCTCACCTGGCCGTTAACTTTATCACCAACTTATCCTCTCCAGTATACTTGTAATCACTGACTGATTTTACAAGGCATATCGATTTTTTTCTCGAAATTACCCACCTCTTTAAAATGTTTTAGACTGTATGGCATAGTTACTTTAAGACATAGTTTTTGACCAAGAGTCACATTTTAACTCTCATGTGTGGAAACTATTTTGCAGAGTACATAAAAATTTATATTGGTTTAACTTCTGGATACTAACCCCAGTCATATTGCTTGGTAGAATGCCTAAATCAGAATATAGAGATATTCTTATGCTAGATATTGTAGATACAGAGTGATTGAAGTAACTACTTACCCTAGGATGATTATATGCATTACTCCATAACCAACTAGTCCACTGGAATAATCCCTATTCAGTGTGTTTTATGTTATCAGCCCCTACTTTTTCCCTGGTCAGGGAAACCATCAGACATATCAACTGTATGAAGAGGAGTGAACAGACATGGGCTGTGGCTCAGATACGTCTCCAACAATCGATCCAACATTGAAAGGTCCTGGCAGACTGCTAGCTGTGACACCCCTGGACATATTCTGGTGTGTTTTTTTCTTCTCTCTTTCTTCCTATCTACATTCAGATTCAACAGTGGGATTGAGAGAAATAGAATGACATCATATTGGTTGAACAGAATAAAAAGGAAGTTGCAAGTGACAAAGGGCAGTGTGTCTGAGAGCCTCATCACACCTGCCTCAGATTTAGCGGCTGACACTCCTCGTACATTGTAACTTTTAGCTTTATGCTAGCCTTTTACTGTGTATATTTAAGCTCTATGCTAGTTTTGCACCTTGTATATTTAAGCTCTATGCTAGCATTGTACTTATATATTCACTGTTACTGGCTGGAAATTGTAGGGTGGGTACTTTTGTGCTATTTATTTTGGGATGATTGTGTGTTCTTTGTTTGGTTAGGTAGTGAGAAAGTGTAGACTTTGTCTTTTCTTTTGTTTTATTTTTAGTAGGTAGGTAGTTTGGTAAGTAGGTTGTTTGAAATCTCAGTTAGTGATATTTTTGTTTTGCCTTTACGTTAGCTGTTTTCCCCAACAATATTTCTATTCATAGGTTTTAATACATAAGCAGCAAAACACAGTGGTTATTGATGCAACATACAGCATATGCTCATGTAGAAAAGTAACAAATGCTTCGTTTCCCTGACATACAAGGAGCTCCATCTGTACATACAAAAATAAGCTTACACAGCTGTCGTTTCATCAAAGGTTTAAACTCATCTTCAGCTACCATCAAGTCCTGTCGGAAATTTCTTAATTACGAGATCAGCACACATGAACGCCACCACAATGTCATAATTACTAGTCGGAAGCTCAGACTTTTCTATGAGCGCCCACTGATATGGATGTTGCGTTTATTTTTAGATGCGAAGCACCTCATGGACCTGGCTTGTAACTCACTCACTCATACTCGCTCACTTACTCGCTCACGTTTAGCAGGCTGAAGATTTTCCACAAGGGGGAGCTCTTGGCACTCCAGTAGCTTTTGTGTACTTCAGGACCAGCAGCACAATTGTACTTCTCACAGTGGTGCTTCACATAGATGACACTGTGTCCCTGTTTATATTAAGTGGTACAATTTTAGTTTGTACGCAGTTTGTGTGAATCTCTGCACTCGCATTGATGATATGTTTTATTTTATTTGTTTCTGACCTAAACCACTTGAACACCTCACATTGTACTTACGACTTCGAACTCGTAAAGTAGGAACTTTTGAGGAGGACATTCCCCTCTTCTTGTGCTTTTCATGGCAAAACCAGTAACACCCTCTTCATGCAGTATGTCATCTCTCACATACTGCCCAACTATGCTTAGTTGTGCTACATTGCTGATGTTAGTAGATTCAACCAAAGCAAGAAAAGTCTCCTTTATTTGGAAGGTTGTCAAACAGTTCTTTCACCACCCAATCATAAGCCCTTTAACACGCTTCTAATCTGAAACTTGTTTTCCGTTCCACACGATCTCCAGAGCACCAGCCAAGCTTGCAGAGTTAAAGCCGCAGTGTGTAAGATTTGTTTTCTTAAAAATGGAAAAATCATTATTATTAAGACAGGAGAGTAGAAAATACTCTAAAACATAGTGTTCCTGAGCTGCTGTGAGTCGCCCTGGCAATCCTGGTATAGTAATTCACAGTCAGAGTTGTTGGGTCGGATCTGGCAGGAATTTTTAGACAGATTTGTCATACGGCATCTCAGATGCATCATACATCATCACCAGTGATGGCTGGTCATGATATTGGATGGGAGGACTAAAAAAATTATAATACCTAT
This sequence comes from Olivaichthys viedmensis, assembly GCA_028565825.1. Lineage (NCBI taxonomy): Eukaryota > Metazoa > Chordata > Actinopteri > Siluriformes > Diplomystidae > Olivaichthys > Olivaichthys viedmensis. Next base: position 14,240,391 of record JAOUQW010000002.1, on the reverse strand, counting down.
ATAGCTCACAGTTTTGACAATTAAACTATTAAGGTTGAGCTTTATAGCACAAGGTCTCATCACAGGCATAAGAATGATGTGGGGCAAAGTATTATGCATATACATAGGAACACACACACACACTCTCACTGAAAAACATACAGGTAGCTGCATTCATGCTTCCTAATTTTTAAGTCAAGTGTTTAGGGTCCGTAATGCCCTGCTGGGCTCATGCGGTGTCTCCTCCAAATAACAAGCATAGTAATCAGAAGTTAATTCTTGGCTGCGCTTGCCATTAGCCGCCCTTTCCTTCAAACCAAGAGACACAAGTTCTCTCGTTTGTCCTTTTGTGTAATTCTGATTGGACAACGTGTGCTTAGTATATTTAATTCTAGTTCCTCCTCCGGAGGGATTTTGAAAAATGGATGATCGAGTAAGTACTCCACTTAGTTCACGTTCATTATACCCACTTTTACATGCGCCATTCTCGATCACTACCGATGTGTTATGGATGTGTCAGCAAAGCAGGCTTTAAAAAATTCGCCCAAATCGTGACCAAATCTAGGGGGTGTTTCACAATGTGTAATCACTTGACACGACTGTCAACGATAGGCTGTGCAAATATACAGTCTGGGCTAGAGAGAAATCAACCACAGCCTAACTACTGCATACCATTCTGTGTATTTTTACTATGACCAGTGGTGGTGCTATTGTTCAAGCCCAAACTAATCAGCTTCAAGGCATTTGTTAACAGCAAATAAGCTGTTGTGGATGCCAAAAATGAAACCTTATTTAGACTTTTTAAATGCCTGCTCCATTTATACCAGCTGGCCATCTGGTCATCATGCTCCAACCTTAGAAAGAAAGAAGGCCAGCTTTACACCAATACATCGAGCCGATGGTAGCGAACTGGATCGTATTACAAAATACACAGATCAGATAACAAAATACACGGAGAACACAGATCAGATTATAAAAATACACACACTAGCAGCGACCAGGCATGAGAGTTTTGTTCGCCACACTGTCTTTTAGTTAGCTAGCTAAAGTTACCCAGCTAGATCGCTACAATAGGCCTCAGAGCTGCACAAAGCACTGTACAAAGTATTTTATTCTCATAATGATTCCGTAATACTAAAGTGACATCGATAATTGCAGCAGATAATTATATCCTCAGAGTCAGGAATACTTGCGCCGCATATTACCGTACACAGTAGTATGTCAGTACACCAATGGTGTCATTACTATTTAGGCATACTACTTAGTGTGTAGTATGCAGATTGGGACACAGCCTAGAATGTGCATTGACTTGCCACTTGCAGCAGCAATGTTTTTCTGCAAGTAGCTTGCAATAGCTTATCTCTACCAGAAAGGGCGAAATTCCAAAATGTTACATCCAGCAATTTTAATATTGATTACCCTTGGTCCAGGCTAACTGCTTCTGACCGACCTGAATTTTTTTGCTGAAGCTTTTTTCCTGCAGCCACCTTTGCAATATTTCATGGCAAATACAGCATGAAGAGTCTCAAAGTGCTGCTTTGACTTTTTAAACAAAACTATGCTCTAGTCCATTTTGTCTGCAAAGAAGGATAATTTTCTTTTATTATTTAGTTGGTTTTTTTTTGCCATTTCATAGCCAAGACTAGCTTTGTCTCTCCCTCACTCTAATGGTACCCTGTACATTACCCAAAAGCAATGATACTATCCAATGAAAATTCAGCTCTGCACTAAATAGATTACATTTAACTTTTCGTTTCTTATTTTAGCTTGGTTTGCGGTCTAATATTGGTGCCTCACATAGAATTGTGAAAATCTACAAATATATCACAAAATCTACACATTCCTACAAATATTTGAAAATCTACAAATATATCAATATATGTGCATATAAGTACAGCTGCAACTGCATATATTTACCTTATATGTTACATGTAACTGCTTGTTGTCAACTGTTGTGCCCTCAGATTTGTCACTGGGCACCTCCACAGATTTATAACTGGTATACTCATCATTAAAAACTATACTTAAAAGCAAGCAAGGCTTTGGTCTCACTGTTGATTTGGATTAAATTAAATTGAAAAGATCTTACTAAAAGCAAACTTGTTCCTGCCTAAATTACTGCATAAACACTCCTGTGCTCACTTAAATACCAGGTAGCCAAACTCTTCTAAGCTATAGTAAGCCCACTAGTCATTAGGGCTTAGGCCTACAGATTTTTTTTTTCTTTTTTTTTTGCTGAGGAAAAGCACTTTTAAAATGGTAGCTGCTAATGTGTAACTTGGTGATCTATGCTATCTTTCCGGAAATTTTGCAACAGCAGCCAGGCCTTTGGCACAGTGTATGATGGCGTGGCAGGTACCTCCAGGTCTCCAAAGTCTGATAAGAGTGTGTCATGCCACAGATAGTACCTTGGAAGCTGTGAAACCCAACGCTTTGTAGGATGGACGGCTGTCAAGATAGTACACCTGTGTACTGATGGAAAAGCATGATGTTAAAACAAGATTAAAGCAACAAGATTTCAAAACATGATGCTTTGCCACATCAGAATGAAAACATAAAGAGAAGGCTGGAACAAGTAAGATGAAAAAATGTGTTTGTTCTGGGCTTGAGTTTGTGATATTATGTCAAAATTTTGAATGTTTGAGAAACACTGATATGCAACTCAGATATGGGATGTATATCAATATCAGACTGCCTCTACAACATACTGGTGTTGATGATGATGAGAAAGTCTTGATGAGAGAGCTCAGCACGAACTGATTGAAGACAAGAAGATCTTAATCTCACTCTTCATATTTAGGTTTCAGAGCTTTATTTTTTCACCCCCCGCGGGAGACAGCCTGTTGTCACGTAATAAGACTCATGGTCTACTGGCAAAAATGCCATCTCAGACAAAGCTCGAGAAGTACAAGATCTGCTGCCCTAAGGTTTCACCACAAACTAACAGGATCAGATTTGTTTTTGTGAGTGTGGGTTGGTATGCCAAGTGTGCATTACCTATAGCAGATCAAGGTCAGGTTATGTGACTGAAATAAAGGGCCTTTTGCACTGCACAAAATAGTGGATCCTTTGGCACCAGAACACTGGAACTGTGCTATTTCTAATGGCCACCAGTCCATACCAAAGCTTCCAGTTATATGGTTTTTACCTACTCAAGAAAGGCAGAAACTGCAGCTTTTTGGTAGTTTGGTAGAAACTTGGTAGAAACTGAGCCATGGAATAATAAGGGGACGCAGGGAATAATTTGATTACAGCCAATGTTGATTAATTTGGTTAACCAAATGGCAGCTCAGGCAAAAGATCAAACAGTACTTGCATGTTAAGAGTTAACAAAGATGTGAAGAGACCATGTGTTTTGATGATGTAGTGATTTTTTATGATGTCACTATGACTGTTCCTGTTGTCTTGGTGGATAATGAACTAGCACTAGAACCCCAAGTTTATTTGGACCAGTTCAGTGGAAAAACACACAAAATAATTTGTTCTCTTGCACTCAGCTTTCACACTGACACCTCTCCTAATACGTCAAATTGTTGTTATGGAAACATACTATGATATAATTCATTTTAAGGTCCTTTAGTAGCACATTATGTTTGAATTTGGCCATAGAAAAGAGCAACCACGACTACTGAGAACTGAGCTTCAGAGAGGCATGAGCTGAACTAAAAAGTATTTCACATTGATCTCCCTGGCGTACATCTAAGGCTGCTAGAGTGTTTGAGAGTGGATTGACTGCCATGAGGTCACTCGATGATTTACAGACACCAGCCCCTCCAGCAGTGTTGACATTAGCAACAAGACGAACACATTTGAACAGAAAAGCTGTTTATTTATGATTTACGTTACCTCGTAATGGTATTCCGCTTTACAAGCTGCACAATAATGACTCTCCCAGGTACCATATCTCCCGAGTGGGCCGAACAAAGAGAGTAACATTTTCACATTTCCAGAAATCTAAAACCTCTGAGTACTTGACTCCAACCCACCAGGTCCTGCGTCTGAGAGTGTTTATGAAGTGACTTTAAGTGAGAGTCATTACTGCCCATTTGTGCCTACTCTTGCTGACAGAGCCTGATCTCGGGTTCTGGATCCCGACTGGACCTGAAATGCTGGTGGTCCCAGCAGAGAGAGAAGGAGGGAGGAGATCTTCACCCTTTTAATTAGCCTCTTCACAGATGAAGTCACAGAAAATAAAAATAAAAAGTCAATAAGTTTCCATTTCTAATTATAAACAGAAATACAGACCAAATTTGAATGTAAAAAAATAGACATTCCACACTCTTACTAAACATCGAAACACTAGCATTTCTATCAATCTGAAGTTTCAAGTTCAAGTTCAAGTAGGTTTTTATTGTCATTTCTCCATATACCTCGTATACATTGAAATGAAATGTCGTT
>JAOUQW010000002.1:14206519-14225170 GCA_028565825.1 Olivaichthys viedmensis | reverse complement strand
ACATGCTGATATGATTTTTGGTCAGTACTTTGGTATGTTGATGTAATCATTTTTTAGTTAGACCTTAGCTTACATGAATAGGTTTATTACCCCAGGCTTAACAATATTGCATACAGTACACAGAACCTGTGTAAAAAGAATTGCTATTGACCTAACAAATGCCTTTAATTCTGTCACTCCAATCACCTTCAAAACAACTACACAGCCTGTCTCCAAGACAGGCCTTTTGATTTTGTGTACTTATAAACTGACATGTTGCCTCCTACCAGCAGAGGGTGCACACAATGTACCCTTATCCACTTGGTCATTTTTTCAGACCTATTGTTACCACCACAAGTGTACAATTGACTTTAACCACATACATCCGTCCTCCCTCATACCCTCCTCATTCTTTTCTTCCTCTGTACAATCATACACACATTCACAGACTTGCTCAAGCAGACTTTGCTTATACCATCAGTGGTTTGTCATGTATCTAGCCATACTCTGCCACTGGTTTGCCCGCTGATGCCCACTGCAGCTGAAACACACGTTTTACATCTATGGCCACCCTGCCCTCTTCCACCACATCATCGATCCAGCTGTTTCTCCTAAACCAGACCCTATTAGAGGTTTGCAAATGGTCAGGCATAGAACACCACTTTGATTGTTATTGTGTTCTATATACAGTATACACTCAGTTGCCAGTTTATTAGATACAACTATCTTGGAGCTACATTCACTCACATATAGATACATTTGGAAGGTATACAATTACTGGCTGTAGCCCATCTGTTGGTAGCCCCGATCGCTGACCAGATATTACTTGTGTGTTGGCCCATACCTTACCCCTACCATGTCACTGCTGTGTTGAGAATAGTTCACCATCCAAATAATATCTGGTCTGCGGTGGTCCTATGGTGGCTTCTTCCATTGTTGGGCATATTGTACATAGCAACAGATGGACTACAGTGAGTAATTGTATACAATGTACCGGCAATGATTGTGAGTAGGTGTAGCTAATATAAAACATTTATATTACATTTAGCATGCTGCCACTGCAGTCACTGCATTTGAACTGATTGGCTGATTTCAGGGTTGTTAATTACGTTTAGTATATACAAAAACAGACATTACACATTAAAATAGCACATTTTAGGTAGGTCTACAACTAATTAGGGCAAAGGTGTCCAAAGTTAAGGCTTGGTGGCAGACAATATTTCTCATAAAAAAGTAAACAATGCTAATAGATCCTTTCAGACTGTATACCGCTTACTGTGTCACACAAGTAAAGCTTTCTCTAAACATCTTTCATTTTCTCAGATCTGTTCAGGCAAAAGGACCACCTGGAGGACAAATGGTTAGGTCATCTAGGGTAATAGACTGACAAGAGTGGGTACACTCTGTCAATAGCATCTGGCATTGCTCTTCCTGCATGCACTCTGATTCATCACCTGGAGCAGTTAGCTGAGAGGAGCGGAGGCTGTTCACCATAAGCCCTTCAGCAACCCCAAACACAGCCTGTATCTCTAACCTCCTTTGACACTTCAAAGCCCAGTCTGCCCAGAGAGGCAAGGCAGGGCCTGGGGAATCATGGGAGACAAAGGAAGCGATTAAGAGATAAAGATCAGTCTGAGATATGACATTTCATCCCAGGCAGATCCGGTGGACACACTCCATTCAGAGAAGAACACTGTGGAGGAAAAGGAAAAGGAAAAGGGCAGGCAAGGCACCCCCCCACTCCACATTACTGCCCTCACTGTCTGTCTGCAAACATGGGAAAGGGTCGACTACTCTTCAACAAACAATCTCTTCTAACCCGTGCGCCCAACCAGTCCACTTAAAGAAAAAAAAAACAAGAAAAAAAAACAAAAAAAACACAGCAACAAGGTGACACGACTTCAAAGTAAGGTACAGCCTACATTAAGAGGGAGGCCCACGTTGTCAACTAGTGCCCAAAAGAAATACTCAAAACTCACTGAAATTACTACATACAATTACCCATACTTTAACTAATATTCTTTCAACCAAATATATAATATTCATCTTGCCTTTAATTTTCTTTCAAATTTTATCAATACAAAAGAAGTAAAAAAAAAAAACGTTCTATTGTGGACCTAATTGCCACAAGGTCAAGTTACGGATCTAGTTTCACATTTGTGCTTTCAAACTGCAGCCAGCAAACCCAAAGCACAGTCCACCTGTCTCTTTCAGGTGAGCTCAGTGGCAATATATTAACAGAGAACCTTTGAGAAAACAAGCATGCTGATTCATACCTGATATCAAAACCCTTTGCCTTGTTTTTTTACATGAATGTGAACAAAGGCTGAATGGTAAAACTGTTTAGATTTAACTAAAGTATTTATTAAATGGATCTTTTTTCTTTTTTTTAAAGATGATTGCAGCTGTCACAATTAGTGATTTGTTGGACTCATCTAAGAGTTTCAATTCTGAGAATGATTCTGTAGTAGGAATTGAAATAATTTGGCACCTGGTGAAATTCCTGTCACACGAGGCATGGCAGGCAGATGCAGGACCTTCAGTCCAGCAAGCAGCACACCTGTTAGAAAAGTTAAGAGGGATGCTGGGAAGTAAGTAGAGGCCAGAGCACAGTTAGAGGGGAGGGAGAGCCCAGAGGCAGGGGCCATATTTTCATTAGCTGTGCCTAATGAAACTGTACAGCAACTGAGTAGAAGCCCCACCGCTCAGACTCACTACCTACTGCAAAATTACACTGCCACTCTGATAACAAAAGCGGCATTCCATCCTCACAACAATACCAGCTCTTAATACCCAGTTTCTTCTGCACAAGGAAATTTCCACTGTACCAGCTCCCAGTAACCAATGTCTGGGTTCAGCAGTCAAACGCAATTTACAGGAAATTCAAATATTGTTCGTTGATCCATCATACTGCTCATTTAGAGCGTTTAAAGACAATTTTTATTGGCTATATCTGTGTTGGTTTTATATGCAAAACATCCTCAATGTCTGCCAGTACAAGCAACTTTTCCATCAGGCCTTTTTCCCCATTGAAGAGTTTTCCCCCTGAGAATCTCCCTGGAATTGCCTAATATACATAAATACATATGCACACACATATATATATATATATGTGTGTGTATGTGTGTGTGTGTGTGAGAACGGTTAGTTCTGGATGTACTTTTCGTTTTTTAATATACATGCTGCAAAATTTATGAGTTTGTTGGGGGGTACATGTCCAGTGATGCTAATGGATACTCTGTTGCTGTCTTTCACATGTCTTTATGTGGTTTTGATTTCCCATATTGAGAGCGAGTATTGCTGACCAGGTGCTCTTGCTGGGTATTATGGAGATGACGGAAACGTGACTGCAATGCCTCTGGCCATGACCCTTTCACCTGGATGAGTCCTGGAGGGAATCCAGACTCACCGAGATTAGACGGGTTGTCCCCTGTTCAGCCAACTGCTGCATGGCAGTGTTCTCTCTTGCATGACAGCCCACGGTCGAGTGTGGGTCTCAGGTACCATGCTGAACCACAGAGGTGTCTCTTAGGAGCAGAGGTGCAAGCAAGGGTGAGAGTGTGTGACACGGCTAACCTCCACAGATGGAAAGCGGCTGCTTCTAAAGTTTCACCCCCCTTGGCTCGCACTCCACACACTTGGGACCTGTGTGTGAATGCCGCGCAGTGAGTGGGAGACTGAAACAAGAGGCTTTGACCTCCAGCTGCACTGACATCGGCTGTCAGCACCCAACTCACCCCCCACCTCCAAATAAACCCCCATCCAATCGCCAGTAAGGGGCGGTGCAAGGGTGCATGATGAAACGGGTTCGAGCCGAAGACCGCACAGAGCGACGCCCCTTTCTCAACAACAGGGGCTTTTGAGTGCCCAATCTAGCGTAGGAAAGCACTCTTTTATCTGAAGCGGCCGCTTTCAAACAAATCAAGTGACTTATTAAGCTATCCAAGTCAGGTGCGCCGGTGCTATCACGGAAGACTGGAAAGAAAAAAAAGAGTAGGGATGTAGAAAAAAGGATGGTGAATTTATCTTCACGAAAGAACAGTTTTAAAATGTATTTACCATCAACTAATTTTTTTCTTTTAAGCAGGCAGGTGGGCTAGGTTCATCCAGACATAGATAATGTGGTGGTGGTGGGGTTTCAAAGGAGGTTTACTGTGTATAAAGTGGTGAGCTTTAAAGAAGAATATTTGTCTAAAAAGGGCTCATGACGGGTCAGCTTAGAAGCTAGTCTATTGATATTAACTTCGTCATGACTTTGTTGTAAGTATGAGAAAGTAGAACATGAATATAATGGGACATCCCACTACAATAACAAAAATGAGTTTAGCCACCACATGGCATCATGAAAGAGTAGGCTACCTTGCTTCTGAAAGAACAGATAAAATACATAGAAAGCATATTAAAAAATATTTAAACATTATTTTAATTCATCTGACGTTTTTTCAATATCCAACATCATAAAGCTCTATAGTTCCACATTCCATTAAATGATGACCAGAAGACGATTGAAGGAGAGAGAGAGAAGGGAGACAGAGAGAGAGAGAGAGAGAGAGAGAGAGAGTTGTCTTTTCAATCTTAACTTAAAAGCATTATGTGGTAACATTACATACGACTACATGGTTTAGCTTACATCAACGTTTAGATCATCGTGTCTCCTCTGGACATTTTAACTAATGTGTGCTTTCTTTGTGAAGGTGAGGTGGGATAATGAACTGCCCGACAATTACCATAACTTGCTGATGTTATCTTCCTGCAACAGACCAGTTGAAATCTGTGTAATTGCTCTGTCAGCCGGCTTTAAAGCGCTCCCCTCTGCCCTCAGTCACTTCAAAATGAAATTCTTTTCCTTCCCTCTCTCCGCTGGCGAGTCTGTGTGTGATAGGGGAAGGTTCAAAGAGAAAGCGAAGCCACAACCTCAGGCCAAAGAGAGCTTTACTAAGGTGTGCGGTCTTTATTGGCCCTGGGGAAGAAGACACATACTGTTACAACTCTCAGGTAACCGAACACTAAAATTATTTTATTTTTTGTTTTTTTGTTTTTGCATAGATTTAATGCACCAACCATGAGAATTTGTGGTACAAAAAAAAAAAAAAAAAAAAAAAAAAAAATCAACACTAACTTTAAAAAATGTGATAATTATTTCAATTAGGTGACTGTCTTACTTAGCCTAATAATTGGCCTAAGAAAAAAACCAAGTCATTTGCACAACAGAGAGGTTAGGATCACTGCTTCGGTGATCATAATAATAAATAAATAAAAACATTTTCAACAACCCAAAAGGCCTCCGAAGTGTTACCATGTTTCATATGCCTACTTGTTGTTGTTGTTTTCTTCAGAGGAAGCGCGTGATCGCAGGTGAACATGTTAATTAGACTAACCCCGTCGGATAACCGCCCACGTTATTTCCCAAGTATTCTGAGCTCCGCCTCCATTTTACACTCGCGCGCCACTATCCGCCGGTTCAAAGCGCCGGCGTCGGCATTATCGCCGAATATGGCCTATAGTCCTTATAGCCGTCGAACTGTAAATAAGCGATGCAGAAAGTCTATTGTCTGATTGGGGCCACAGGTTGGCGACAGGCGTCTCTTTTCATTCGGCAGGAGCTGTCGGAGACAAAGGCAGGAGACAGTCGGTCTAACCTTTGATTCCTCACAGAGAGAGGTGACAGCGTCTCGGCACACGTCTGCAACCATCACAGCCTCGCCGCCATGTCGGCAAATTTGTAAAGGAGTCACACTCAGTCAGCTTCTCTAATTGCATCTTCATAGAGCAAAGTAATAAACTAAGGACGTTTTCAAAAACTGAACTTGTGCAAAAGTCTGGAGCGCCGTTCATCCGCTACTTTTCGTATTAATTTCACGTTGTCTTGTGACATTTCACAATTTATTTAAAAAAGAAAAGAAAAGAAAAGAAAAAGAAACACATTACGGGGACATCTAGAAGAAGAAGAAGAAAAAAAAAAATCACATGTCTAAAATTTGATGCAAAGAAATGTGAATCAAAATCAAAGTACATTTATGATTTCTTCAACTGATTTATCACACAAATCAGTTAGTTGATCATTTCACACAGTGCTCTATGTCCATACACAAATGATGCGTGTTGCATTTGTTCATCTGCTCAAATCGGAAGTTGGCTGGGAGGTTATGCACTTCTCACTTTTTTGAAAATGTATATAGGTTGAAAGAAATAAATATTACCAGTATATATATACTTTACTTTTGGTGGGTTTTTTTTTTTTTTTTTTTACTATTTTCTCATTTAAAATCCTTATACAATCTAATATACATCATGACAAGTTGTACAGCTTCTTATTAATGTTTAAAATAAGGTCTCACTTTTATTTTTAATATGTAGATATAAATATATATATTTTGTCAAAATATATGATCATATGGTCAAGAAAACAAAAAGGAGACAAACATAAATCTCAACATAAACGTTATAAATAAGCATCCAAGTGAAGATATTTAGGTATACAATGGGGCCATTAGACGTTGCCTTCATTGCTCTAGCATTTCTTAACTCTAAGCCCGGCTAGCGGCAGCCACAGCCCTCCACCACCATTTCCTGGTAGTTTTTCAGGACCACCCTGTCAGTCTCATCCAGGTAGAGCATTGAGATGGCACTCAGCTCGGTGGGCACACAGCAGGCCTTGGGAATATTGCTGTTCAACGAGTTGACCAGTGTTTGTACAATAGCATGGTTCGTGGAATTCAGATGGTCGGCTAGGGGAAAAGGGCAGTCCCCGTGGCAATAGTAGGCCTGATAGCCTGGCGGTGCCACTATCCAGTCGTTCCAGCCCACGTCACTGAAGTCCACATAGAGAGCGTGTCGCCGGCAGTTGCGGTTGCGCTTGCGGCCTCGCTGCTTGGGGCTGCGTTTGGTCCTGCGTATCAACGGGTGGCCTTTGCCATCGTGGCCAAAAGTGACCAACAAAGGGCGCAGCTGGTCCCAGTCTTCATCGGAAGTGTGGTGCAGCGAACGGCTGATGCGCACATGCTTGCCCTGGTGTCGTGGCATTTGGTTCAGATGCAGAACCTCGACAGCGAGTCCATAGTTTGGCAGTTGCTCGCGGGTCCAGCGCAACACAGCCGGGCTTACGTCGAAGCTTTCCCAGCTGGAGGTGTTGTGGCTTACAAGGCGCGTGTCCAGGAGGCGTGTGATTAGCTGCCTGGGCCGCGGCGGCTTCAGCACCTCATACACATTGATCCGGTGGAGGTCCTCATTTCCCACATGCTGGGACTCCAAGCCAGGCCCCTCGATCTGCCGCCGGTACAGTCGCAGTTCTGCCGTGGAGAGCAGCTCGTCCTCAGGGATGCTGCTGAGGTTGAAGAAGAAGCGCAGAGGAATCTCGGTGCTGTATGATCTGTCTGTTGGCACTTCCTCCATGTGCTCTGAGGAGAGTGAGGCACATAGGTTAGCACTTTAAACCAAGACTGACACTTGTTCCTCTGACTCTAATGTGTAGGCCCTAGAGGAATTCCTTTTCTGCTCTTTTAGAACACCTGAAAACTGCTGTTTCTCCATCTGTTTAAGTCTGAGGAATGCCAAAACAGTTACCTGCTACAAAGGAATTTGACATTTAATTTAAAGTAAACCAGATAGGTAGCCAAAGACGCCTTAATAAATACAAGCTACATACACGTTCACTTTCAACAGCCTAAAGGATTTATTTAACGTGCATACTCCTTTATCACAAGAATGCACATCAACCCCCAATACTGTTTTCTCCAGATCCTCTGAGACAGGATTGATTACTGTGCCCTGGCTGCAGTACAAACAAAGCGGAGGGCAACTGTTCCCTGCTTCATTTGCAGGTTAATTTGCTGCGTCTGCCATGTTCCTGCTCAATTTGGCCATGGGTGTTTATCAATACCAAGAACGCGAAGAACGGACTAGTGGCCTTGACAAGGACGTTCTTGGCAAGTAATCTTGAACGAACGAACTCACAAGGACACGAGAATGGAGAACGCACCTGTATGCGTTTGAGATGCGCTGTGTACTTGATATTGCACAATACCTCTGCCCCAGCACATTTCATCATCCTGTCATATTGCACTCAATTTAATCAAAAGCGTTTTTTGGATTTCTTCAAAAACTTTTATCATAAACTTTTAAGATACTCAGTTATTGGAGAAATCAAAAAACGCTTTTGTACAATACAGACGATTAAATGTGGTATTTTATGACAAATTATTGTGCCTCATTAGCCCCCCTCCATTCAATGGGGGCTCTGCATTCAATATTTTTTGTTGAAAAAAGGCAGCGGTTAAATCTGTAGTTTCACTATAATTATTAATACAGAATTTTTAAAAAGTCGGTTGTAAACTGCAATGGTAAAAAATCCGTCTTTTATCTTAGGTTCACCGTTAGCCAATGCTTATTTAGTGCTAACTACAGCTCCCAAGGGAGGCTAGTATATCTAACGGGAGACTCTTTACGAAACGTCGGAACAAATTTTTATTTTATGCGTTGTTTGTACCAAATGAGCAAAGATTCAACAACTAAATGACCAATTTCTCGACTCGTTTTATGTCAAAATCCGATTTACGTGCACCGTATACTTAAAACAAAAGAACTTAAAAACTTTCAGTTATGGGTCTGAGCCCGTCCTCCGCCATTGCGATGACTTCGCAATGAATTATAGGACTTTTAGTTTGTTCTTGTCGGCAAGTTAGCATCTGATGCATCCTCGATTTTTGGGGCGGATCAAGAACACTTCCGGGTTTTTAAGCCGTTCTTGGCATTTGTGTTCTTGAGTATTGGAATGAAACTTGGGCATTAGAATGCACAAGAACACATATTGAGAAACACCCCATGTTATTTCACACCCAGGACCTCTCGCCCAGGTGATTCTCGTTATTCTAACTGTCTAACAGTTTTGATTAGATCTGCACATTGAACTGTTAATTCAATGTTAACTAGCAACGTTTATCATTTTCATCAAGAATAATCATTAACCTTTCCCTCAGACAGCTTTGGGCGGCAGAGATACTGGTTAGATGCTGTTGTAACTGCATTACTTGGATATTAATAAGTGCAGTTAATAGCTAAATATAACTTTTTCGAAGACCTTGACTGTTCATTATCACACTCACTGCTTTGGATTATTTTGCATCTTGTACATCATTTTACTTGGAATAAGAAACAATTAGCTCTTTCTTTGACATCAAGAGGAATTCTCTAAGCAATTCTCTAGAGAATAACTCTAAGTATTTTGCTTTTCTCTTTGTGCTCTTTGTGTGCCAGACAGGCCCCTTTAAGACCGGCTCCTCCCTTCCCAATGGCAGACATCTTCTCTGGTCTTTCTTCATTTACTCTCCTCTGCAGCATCTCTGTACATCTGGCCCCTCAATATGATCTTATTCAAGAACAAGTATTGGCAACAAAATAAATAAAAGACAAAATAATGAGCATGCATGGTGTCATGCTAGTGCCCCTTTATCACCTTGGCACTATGCGTTTGTTTTTTAAAGGCTCCTGGGCCGTCTGTCTGCCTTAAGTGCCCACATTGTTGGCAGCATGACTTTATTTAGAAGTCTGCAGAGTAGCATTAAAGATAATTGCATGTTGAGTACAATCCCTCAAAAAGATCCACATAACTAAAGACAGAGGCACACTGCTGTAGAGCATTTTTTATGTGTTTTATGCGTTTTTTAAGTGTTTGTTTTGAATCGTGTTTGACGCATTCACAATGGTACAAATATACTTTTTATTTTCTGAGAGGGACCTAGAATACCATAAATGGGTCTTACCTTCATGATGGAATGCTCTTACAGTGTTGGCTCGGCTAGTGGACTTCTCAGGGTACTCAAAGCTGACATCATGGGCTTCGGCCTCTTCTGCCTCTCCTGACTGGAGCCGATAGAGGTCGAGCAGATACTGGGGCACCGTTGCCGAGCGGCTGGGCCGCGGCCGCCTCTGCAGGCCGAACATGTGCAGCAGCGTGGACTCAAAGTCCCGCAGCAGTTCATGACTTTGACCCGGGTGATGGCCCAATGCCTTCTTTTTCCCTTCCTCGGGTATTAAGCTAGCATGGCTGCTCTCTCCCAGTACAACTTGGCATAATAAAATGACCATCAGCATTCGATTACCAGGAATCATGTTGTCTCTGGTGGACAATTGATGAGAAGACAGTGCAAAGGGGGAAGGGAGTGCAGGAGCATAAAATGGAAGGGGAAAGACAGAAAGAGGGAGGAGAGAGAGAGGGCACATGTTTTAAGATATGTTTAATTTTCAACAACACCACCCCCAACAATTCTGTAGTCCCAAAACTGCATTATAGTTCCCAGTGAAAACATTTTTAATGGGTAATAATTGCTCTGTCGGGCTTGTTTAAAGGCCAGTGATCAGATACGCCCTGTCCTTTTTATCTACAACAACATCCTCAAAGAATAAACAACTTGTAAAAGAGCAGAGAGACAAACTCTTCTTGAATGGAATCTGCGGAGCCATACAGCCCCCCTCCCTCCCCCCAGCAGGATGATTAGACAAATAAGACAGGAGCAGCCTCAGGGTCAGAGCAAACTCTAACTCGATAAGAAGCAGGATCCCTATAAAGCTGACCTGACTGAGGCCAAACAAAGGAATGGGTGCCACACATTTCACAAACTTTTAGAGCAAAAGTCAAAAAGACACTTTTCTTTATCAGTGTTTTGTAGGAATAGAAAAGGCTTTTATTTTGCTCTAAAATTCATATATCTATTTAAATCTTATGTAAGCAACTGTGTCACATGGCAAAAAGGTGTGGTCCACTTACCGACAGAAAATAAAGCATGGGGAAACAGTCCATGTTTGTTGGGAGCCGATGCAGGACGGGTTCCTTAAGGAAATGTTACGTGGTGCTGGGAGGCTGCTTGAGAACTTTGGTGAGAGTCTTGTCCTGAAAGATAAAGTTAAAACCAGAAGACGTTATTGATTTTTCATGAAAAATCTAAACAGAACAAACTTAAATAGAACTTTAGGTTCATCTAACAAGAATACATTGAATAAACAGTTCCATGACCAAAGAACAGACAATTAATCCCAATTGCTAATCCTGCACTCAAGTAATATCATTGCTCATTAAAAGTCCTATCAGAGGGCACGTGACAGTTCTGAGATGATAGCAGAGTCCAATTAGCATTAATAGAGGTACATTTGTGAACAAAGGGATCCTAAACTGCTTCTCCTAACAGCTCCCAAAAGCAATCTGGTAATCATCAGTTAAACCCCAGTCTCTGCCCAAACTGGCCTGAGAAGTGAAGAGATCTCCATCACCTTACTGTTGGCACTTATGATACACTGAAATCCTTCAAGGTGGACTATTTCCACTGAAACCATAAAATGCATTTAAAAGTATTACGTAAATATATCCACTTGGACACAATTCCAAATACAAGTACATCCACAAAGTTAGACATAACTACAAATAAATGTTGCAAGGGGAACAACCTAAAAAATGGTACACTGTTGACAATGTAATATAGAGTTTATAGACTGGATTGTAGTTATCATACATTTCCAGTCACACTAATTTAAAGGGCATAACTATATGCAAGGTTAATATCTGGTCAAAATACAGTGAAGAAAAGTGCTAATAAAATTAAGAGTGTTAATGGCCCAAATCAATGGGTCAGAGCGGCAACACGTGCTTTTGTCATCTTTTGGATTCAGTTCTACTGGAGCAAGCCCAACGATTACAACAGAAATGATGCATAACAACAAGAACGCTGCGTGAGTGTATGTGTGCCATGAGTACACAATTGTTAGCATGTTTTATTGCTCCATTTAGTCGTTCTTCATGCAATCAGGGAATGAGTCTGGATCCAGATCATGGTGGTGACCCTTGTCTGACCCTGTATGCTCAGTCGTTATAGTGTGCGGCTTGGCTGGGGTTTGTGTGTTCATAGAGTTTTTCTTTCCAGAGATAAGTTCAATAAAACTATGGTGACAATTAAGGAGTATTGGACTTGTGTGTGTCTGAGGTAGGGTGGGGGATATCATGCATATACTAGTTTAGTAGCTTCTAGTGCCCATTATATTTTAAATAAACTAAAATAACTTACAAGAGGTAACATACAAAGAATTAATATCATTAAATGGCTCAGTGGCACCAAATATCGACAAAGCACACACACCTGGAGTAAGTTCAGATCACAGGCTCTTACTTGAAAACCAAATGTGCACTGTCCAAAATATTTACAGGATTTTATGTGAATGTGCTTGAGGATGAAGAAGAGCTATGCAAGCTCTTTTGCAACGAGAGCAGCTTATGGTGCAATTTGGCCCCGGCTGCTTGCTTCCTCTGGTTTGGCAGAGTTCTGTGGGCCTCACAGAATTTGACTTCACTCTCCCTAACCTAACTTAATGAGAGCGGACTATGCACATGGCTCTTTAGATGTGTTTCCTGAGGAATTTGACGGAGAACGGGGGAAGCAGGTTACCACAGGAATAGACAATAGTAAGGACCCAATTTTAGCATTTTATCTCTGTCACGCTTCATTAAAATCTCACTAAAACGCTCTTCAGAACTTGCCGCTCCAGCTCCAAGAAGGCTGTATTGTGTCGTCCCCTGCTTTTGGGCTCTAGTGTGTAGATGTATAATGTGTAACAGGCCCCGGCGTTGTTAAGGTCAGCTGGAGATTTACATTCCAAAACTCATGTAACAGTGACAAAATGGACTATGAACAGCAAGTTAAAGAGATTCTTTCCTTCAGCATATGTCAGTGATAGCTTTTTGGAGCACACATAGCCGTTCTCTATTTACATTTTGTGCCTCTTCAAATGGTGTAACACCTCATTTTGACAATACCCTTTAATACTCACGATTTGCTTAAAACTAAACAGAGAAGAACAAAGCTGCAGAGTATCCCTATTTCAGGTACCATGAATAACAATATTTGAAAATGTTTCTTTTAATCAATTACTACAGAAATGTATTTGATTCTTTGAATGTACACTAATCAGTGTATCAAAATAGATCAGTCTGCAAAATAAATTCAAAATAGGAATTTACATCAAAAACAGAAAGTTGTTAGAGGAACTCAGTGTGGTCGGAGTCTGTTCGTGTAAGTAAAAGTGTGGACCACTATATTTAACTTTTGTTAAATTTTCCTATTGTTCTACTACACCGTTTTACATTTCCTAAAATATAAGAGGCAAAAATACACAAAAACCAAACATCTCGGTTTGGCAACGTCAGGCTCCCTGGAGTTGATTTATTACTGAGTCAGAGCTCTGATGGTGATCCGGTTTTAAAACCTGCTTATGTTCCGTTTTTAGCCCTTTTCCCCCCTAGTGCCCACCATGGCTATACTTAACCTCTCAAAAATCAAGGGCAGAACAGCTAAACATGAGCAAAATGAAGAATCCCTGTTAAAATAGTTAGCGTCAAAAATCAGGGGAAAATATTTACGCACAGGATTTCTGGGGATTCTTTACGCATAGAATAACAGAAGATAACCCTAGGATAAGCATGAGGTGTTATGTTTTTGAAGGCCTTAACTCTGTTTATCCTCTAAACGGTTAATTATAGGTCTGCTATTACAGTTCTCATATTCTACTGCAAGGTACTTTTGCGCAAAAACGAGAAAACCACATGGGCCGATAAATCAGCATCTGCCGCCAATGGGTTTGGCATTTAAACAGAAATAGCAAACTTTTTGCAAAAGCGCGTGGGTTTTTAAAAGCCATCGGTGATGTCGTGTCTCTGCACTGACGTCTTTACACTGTGTGTACGTGTAAACATGTGTAGTATGTGAAATCATGTGTATTTAATGTCTAGTGTTCTGTTCGGCCACTGTCGTGCCCAAATTTCCCCCTTGGGGATCAATAAAGCGCATCTACCTATCTATTTTATGAATGCACTATTTAAACGTGACTTAACCACGGAATTGTTGTAGACGCATGTGAGATTGGACGCAACACATCACTAGAAGCGTTCTTGAAGTAACCTATACCAAGCTGGACATAAGACAGAGTTGATGCATGGACTAAACGCTGCGCGCGTCTGGCCGCTGCGCGCTTCTCTTCCAGCTTCTCTGTGTGTGCGAGCCGCGCACAGCACTCGGGAGCGGGCAGGTGTGTGGAAGGAGAGCTGGAGGCTGTCCAAGCTCGCAAAAACAACCTGGCCTACATCTTTACCTAAGCCATGAACGCGGGATGAAAGCATTGGATGAGTTTGATTAAGTTCAGCAACAGGCCGATATAATAAACAGCAATACAGCTCGAGTGGCTGCACCTTTCATTTCGGAATTGCTCGAAAGGTTCACGTCTATCTGAAGAATGTTTAACGGCATGCTCGAAAAGGCATGACATGCGAGGATGAGCACGTTTAAATCCCAAGGCACATCCTGCCCTGGGAATGGATGTAAATGTCGTAGACATCCCCCATACGTGAGAGAGCACTCACCATCGGTAGAGGCGCGAACCGTGTCCTCACCGCGAAGGCGCTTTCCACAGAGTCCGAGCGCGCAGCGATATGCAGGCGAAAAGCAAAGCGGCAAGCCTTTTGATGATTAGTCCCGAAAACGTCCCTTTATACGGACACAGCTGAGTCCACTGGGCTGCTCGGAACTGGGTGAAAAGACCAATGCGACACTCGGCTCCTATGTCCACCAGTTCATCACGCGTTCATCACGGGCACTCTGATCGCGCGCCTGATGTTGCATGCAGTTTTTATGTGGCCGCCCAGTTGAGTCGCTGTTCCTCCTCCTCCTCCTCCTCCTCACACACACACACACACACACACAGCCCAACACCTAAGATCGACCTGGAGAATTAACTCACCGCTCTATTTATAGGTCTACATTACACACCAAGTGCAAATTAGGTTACTCACTTGTATACACAGAGCAATAGCCGAGGGGGTCTCAGCTCCTTCGAAACACCTCGAACAAAAACCGCTTACTGAGCTTAATGCACGCTGCTTATTATCAAGGGTGAGATTAGACGAGGATTTGGCCAGCTCTGAATAGATCATAGTTTTTATTACCAGTAACATGACCGAGAAAACACAGGTTTCAGCCTGAAAAGTCCCCGTTGTCATATGCAAGGCCGCAGCGGTGCAGGGCTCTCCGTCTGAAAAGCCCCAACATCTGAAACCATTTAATTAGCTCTCCCCAAATCATGCCCTCCACCTCCAAAGAGGCATTCAATCACCGAAATGAGGAGCTTGTTGTGGTGCACCAGGATCGGGCATGGTTTGCCTCTCCTCATCAGCTGTTTTTGTGGCCTTAACCCGAAACACAGGAACTCTCCAAATAGGATTTGATGCCTTTTAGAAAGAAGTGTATAAACAACCAGTCACCAGGTCAGAGGGGATTACGGCCTCCTAAACTTACTCGAGGGGTTTCTTCAGAAAGGTAATGTTCAGTAAAGTGAACCTGAAGGGCCAAGAAACGCTGGCTTGTCTGAAAACCACGCCCTACGAACAACTGAACTTTTTTTTTTTTTTTTTTAAAGCACATTTGCACATTATGAATCGGTTCCAATTTGCGTCTGAGACGTGGCACCACACCATGGACCATGACAGATTTGGATGGCCATCAAACTTGTATGTTTCCTTAACCTACATACCAACAGCACGTGCTCTCGTGCAATTGTGGCCATGGTTAATCAACGCCGAGCCGCTGGCCTCGCGCTCTTTATGAACAGTAAGCGAAAAACGGCGCTTTAATAGCACTGTAACGTTATACGCCGGCTTGTTTTTCTTTCCCCCCAGATAATGCACGTGTTGTGTCAAGTTCTTCTTGGAAGTGTGTATCCCATGTCTAGACTGGAAAATGGACTTTTCCAAATCTAACCCAGGTTTCCCCCAAATCTGCGAAAGTGTTGTGTTTTTTTTTTTTTTTTTAAAGGAACGAAAAAACACACAAAGCCGACTTAAACAGCAGATTACCATCGGGTAGTGAAAGATCCCTGGTATTTCTGTCGCTGATTTTGGTATTAAACCTCTGCTTCAAAGTGCCTCATTACACTAAGTCCCGATTTCATGGCCACAGCTGTGTTGCATTACCAATCACGGCGAGCCCTGCACACAAGGCAGCTGCGGATTCTCAGGAAGGACCGCGAGGGATGTCACGGTTTATCTTCCACGTATCGATGTCAACGCAGCGGCGCACAAACGTGCCGCGCTTTGGAGGAGGCGCCAAGACTTGAGGACTGTCATTCGTAGGCACAGCTCCACCAAAAAAATATATACATATAAATAAATAAATAAATAAATAAAGTCAACTGTGTGTTTTTTTTCCTTCTTCTTCTTCTTCTTCTTCTTCTTCTCCCCCACCCCATTCCCATTCCTGTCCCTGTCCTTTACCTCTCCAGCTAAAAGCTACGAAGTGCAGAATGGAAATACAGGAGTTGTTATTGGCTTCTTCTTTTTTTTCTTCTTCTTCTTTCTTCTCGGTTCTCTCAAAGTTCTTCATGGGTTTCCAATAGATGTTTTAACACCGAGGCCAGGCTCGGTCTCGGCGCGCGAACATGATACGCCGAGTTATCAATTCCTAATTCAAACGGACACGCAAATTGCCCCGGGGGGCTTAAAAGTTGAAACGCAAAAAAAAAAAAAAAAAGATTTGATTCCATATCTCTTTTAATAATGGCCGCCTGATGGCCCAATCAAGCTCCCCATTTCGTCTCGAGTTACTCATGAGTAAGTATATAATAAGACGACTGAATAATTGCCTTTTTGAAGACAAGGCCATCTAATCACCCATTGTGGTCAGAGTGGAAAGCTAGCGAGGGGGGTTTGGGTTACGATATAGATATATATATATATATTTTTTTTTATTTAATCAGTGCGACTGTTTTCTCCATCAGTACCTCTCCGAGTGGAGCGCGAGGACGTGGCTAACGTAAACGCAGCGGAATGAAACCGATCCCACGGAGCGCCTAATTGAAAGGGGAAAAGAAGATGGAAGAAAGAACGCCAGTGTTTATTTTTCCGGATGTCTGCTTATGTACTGAGTAGGTTCTGAGTAGGTTCTGAGATGTTCTGAGATGTTCTGAGAAGGGTCAAACCCATAAGCAACCTCCTACAGCGAGTGCACCTCCACTACCTAGTGCACTTCAGAGGAGCCTCGCTGGGGCTCGAGTTGAGGATTCGTGTGGTTATGTGATTTTACTTCAAGATCTTTTATGGAAAATCTTCAGAAATGGCAACGCAAACACTACAAGATCTGTCAACTGTCCTTCAGCTAATACATACGTAGGTTGACTAGCTAGCTAACCGCTTCATGTGGGTTTTGAGGTAAGAAACAAAACAAAAACAAAGCAAAAAAACTTGAATGTAGCTACATCCCTAAACCCAAGGTCGTTTGAACCAATCATCCTCCCTTTAAAAAAAAAAAAATTATTTATTTTTATTTTAGCTTTTTTGCCTGGCTAGCTTAGCTGTTTGTTAAAAAACAGTTAGCTAGCTAGCAGGCTAGCCAGCCAGCCTACTAATATAATAGCCTAAAGACAGTCAACAGGTCTTATTGTAGTGTATGAATATTATTAACAATAGACACAACAACATTAATGCAAAAGTGAGAAGATAGATAGGTGAAGGGCAGTTTTACAAGGGGGATCGTTTTTGAACAGGGTGAAAATTATTCCCCCTACATCCCCCCTTTAAATCAAGCCCTATATCCTTTAAATCCACCACCCAGCCCTGAACATTTGTTTCTACAAGTCGACCATTAAGGTTCAATTATACTGTATGATCCCACAGTGTAATGATAGAGAAAAACAAACAGACACTTCTCTCATCTTCCTGCTTCTTAACATCTGGAATAAATGATCCACGTTGCCTGGAGTGACAACCGCGTAGAGCGTGCGCACTTCATTTTCCCCAAAATAGTCAAAAAGCATGTTCCACTTTCCATTATTATTAAAACCGTTAATGCAATTCCATCCCTCATTTTAAGGGAACAGAGATACAAATTCTTCTTTGAATGGGAGAAATCTGTAAGCACTTATTTCTAAAGGGCAAGTGTGTGTGAGAAGGAGTTGTGCTACGCTAAGGTGTGAGAACAGCTACGGGAGGACTGTCTGGGTGGACCTGTCCATCCACGGAGGTTCACAGGGACGTGAACACTGGACAGAAGCGCCGAGGTTATGACCGCAGGTTCGCATGGCTGCGCAGCATCACCGCTCGACAAACCCAATGTTTCTGCTTATGCTCTGGGGCTTAAACATACAAGAGTAATTACCTTCAGACGATAGGGAACATACCCCGTATTACTACTGACCACGAAGCCGATGTTCAGCATTAGGCTCAAACGATTCACTGAACGTCACACGTTCAGCCTTGAGGATTCAATTACGAGTGGTGTCAACAACACAGGTCTGACAGTAAAGATCTTCAAATTTTTATTAAACCCCTTTCTACTCACATCATTCATCACCAGCAACATGTTGATCCTTAAACGAACAACTAGGCCAAAAAAGGAAATTTTGTCTGAAGTTTGCTTCTTAAGTTGCACTGAAAATACAAGGCTAACAATTAAGGAATGGCGACTAGTTTAGCATTGTGCAAACTGCATCTTTAAATCATCACACACTCGCCTCGAACGACACTGTTTGGCTGAGAACCCTTTAAACATCAGCAGTTTGTATACACTCACCTAGCACTTTATTAGGAACATGTACACCTTCTCATTCATGCAATTATCTAATCAGCCAATCATGTGGCAGCAGCACAAT
>JAOUQW010000002.1:14191721-14206419 GCA_028565825.1 Olivaichthys viedmensis | reverse complement strand
ATCCCCAATCCCCGGAGACCAGAAACAAAATCATACCGTTTTATTATTACAACTGTTACATGCCCCCTTTTTGTCTTTGAAAGAACAGGCTGCGGAACGTGTCATATTTTTTTGTAATATATGCCTGGCGCACCAGCTCCCTTGTCCACCACATGTAGCCTAGTAAAATGTCTTCAGCGCTTACGGTGTACAGGTTCAATATGCACACGCGCGCGCACGTACACGTACACACACAAACACAAAGAGAGAGAGACAGAGAGACAGAGAGAGAGAGAGAGAGAGAGAGAGAGAGAGAGAGTAGGAAATATTTTGGCTCTTTTAGTTTTTCAAATAACAGCTGCAGTTTTAGTAAAACATTTTTTTACTTTTCCTCATGGGTCCAGTCAAATGTCCTCACAAGGTGAAAATGATCATGTATTCCTCACAAAGAGCTTTATATCCACCCACACATACAGACAGATAAATGGGCATTTTGAGCGCCTGATTGGACTTCTTAATTTTAAAGCATTACAGGTGTTCACCTTTGCATTCAAAATCCAGATCAAATGGTAAATGCAATCTCCCTTACCTATGAACCGAGTCTGAAAACAGGCCAGCTATGGGTCTTAACGCACTATATAAAATTCTCTCATCTTCATTTGATCATAACGTCTATCATAAGTTGCACACTTTACCGTAAATAAAAATCTCTGGAATTAACTGCTATGCATTAAATCTTCCCTAGATCCCTCTAGTTCTCTGACCAGTGTCACTTAATTAAATATTCTGGTGAGATGGAACAAACGTAAGGCAAATGACTGAACCTCATGTATGCCAGGTCTTTTACACGTCCATTGATATACACAAACAACCCCATGAGGCTGAGAAGGCCACTAACAATCAGCCTGTGAAGCAATTAGATTGCAAACATAAGCCCATATAAGTTTTACAAAATGTTTCTTCAGTGTCTAATCACATCAGCGGTTTATCCAAACGGCATCATCACCTCACAGCTCTCATGGAAAGTCATCACTGCCGAGGAGCAATTAAACACCGTTGCAACACTCGCATTGTTACATGACCTTTACAGGAGAAAAGGAGATCAGTGAATGTCCCTTATCACTGGGATCACTGCATTTCTCCTTTTGCCCTCATTCTGCCCACTAAAGGACCCGTGTGTGAATGAGTCCTCACAGACACTCGCTCATTAGCATACTGCTTCCCTGTCTGCTGCTTTCGCTTTAGCGACAGAAGGTCAGAAGGCACCTTTAATTCATTACCACCCCCTCTGAATTCACTGTAAAGAAAAAGTGCTCACACGTCACAAACAAGGGCAAAAATCTACTCAGGGGGGTCTACCATTACAGGCCTGTCATTACATTTGTTATGTAAATGTGATCAAGTAAGTGCTCACTCAGTGCTACACATAGACAGTTGTCAGCCAATAAGTAGGCTATAAAGTACATTCGCTCTGTATTCATGAATTTTCATTTATTAGAATTTGTTGTGTTTATTATATAGATATCTCAGAGAGGCAATGACCAGCAGTGGAACATGGTGCATTACGATAGGGATTGGGCTACTGAGGACCCCCCCTCATGGCATTCTAGTCCACAATTGCACTCTGTGGCCCTGCTCACACAACAGCTGTGCACTCACACAGTCCCAGCACAGGGTGCATTGCACTCTTGACACTGTATTTACACATAGGCCCTGACCAACAGCCTAGCTGGACTCTAGTGGCTGACTCTGACTTTCCAGTGGCTGGCCATATTAACAGGTTGCTTATATGTAGTGGGTTGTCGGCATCAGGAAACACTTGGGCTTACTCATCTATGCTGTACAGAATTAACACAGTAGCTATTAAGAGTTTTCCAACTACAGGCCTATGTCTTTAAAATCATGCAGCCACCCTACCGAGCAATGTGAGAAGCCTGCTACTCTATCTTTCCACAGTGAACAACTGCATATGAACTATCCCTTACTATGGACAGCATGTGATACTGCTACCACTCAAACCTAAATCTCAGACGTAAGATTCACCTCTTCACTTTTTTAAAATAAAAAATGCACCCTTTGAAGTTCCAATATGGCCCAATTGTTGGGAGATTGCATGTTCAAATCTCATCTATGCCTTAGCCATCCGTGACTGGGAGTCCGAGAGAGCATAACTGTCCCTGCTCTTTGGGTGAGAGGGATGGCGTTCCTCTCTCTCTCCTGTCAATCAGAACAACACTAGCCAATTGCAGGCATCTATTCGCTTATGTAAACAAAAAAGGGTGCATTCAGCTGCCCTACAACATTGCATGAGCAGCAGTCCGTAAAGGGGCTAACTTCACGTGTGTTGGAGGATGCATGTGTTGGCCTTCACCCTTCTAGGTTGTAACTGTTATGCGATATTGGGAAACTAGCTAGTGGGTAGGAATTGGCATTCTTCCAATGACTAAATTGGGATAAAATGTGGTTAAAAAACAATTTGACTGAATTTTATATATTTCGATTTGGAAACAATGTCATAATCCAATTAATTACCAGTGATTAATTTAGAGAATATTTTTTACATTTCACATGTGTTTCTATAGGCATATATACCTAATAGTTATAAGTCTTAAACACTTTGTTAGTCATGCCCAGAGGTGAGGGCTTTGCTCAGGTTGACTTTTTTGGTCTGTTGTTATAGCACCAGTGTGTGGGTGTGTGTGTGTGTGTGTGTGTGTAATTGAGGTGTGCTCTGAGGCGTTGACCAGGCTTAGCCTCCTGAGATCACAGAGAGATTGCCTCCCGTGGGTGGTTCTGCTGCAGGCATTGTGTGCAGGAGGGGACTGAGATTCCCTGCCCCTGCTTAGCTCTTCTCTGCACCAAATCAACCCCATCTCTACCATTTAACACTCCCCAGTTCAAAATCAAAGTAAACCACTACTACAGGCTACCTTAAAAGGTAGCTGTATTTTTTATCCCAAACTTTTATCCTACCATGTTTGGTATTACGTTCTAAAGAAGGTACGTGACTCATCAACTGCCTGCTCCTTGATTCTGTAATCCCAAAACTATTTCACCTCTTTACCTGGTGTCGTGTGATTGAAAAGGCTAACTGTGTGACATCTGCTATTGGGTAATTGTAGAGGTCAGCAGCACACCTCTGTAGAGCAGGCAATAGTGAGTCAGAGAGGGCGGATAAATCACGCTCAGAAGCTTCTCACGTGTGAACTCTTGTCCGTAATCAATGACTTCAACAGCAGCTCAAAGCTGACCTCAGAGAGCAGACCTCCTGTGCAATGTCACAACACACTTTACTTTTCTCTCTGTTCTTCTCTCCCCTCGGCCAGCGCCAACTTCTCTCTCTGTTCTTCTCTCCCCTCAGCCAGCTTGCTAGTGGAGACACGTGCCCTGCTCATTGATCAAATGCAGCGTTTGAGGCGCCTCTTTTTCTTCCTGGAACATTCTTTGGGCCCGGCTTCCTCTATGGCCACCTGTAATGGCATGAGCCACAGTAAAAATGCCCCTAATCCCTCTAACTCAGCTCATGGCTCTCAAAGTATGTAAGTAGTCGGAGGTTTAGGTGTTTGCGAGGGAGGAGAACGAGGGATTGGCCAAACTATTTTAATCCGTGTGATGAAAATGGCATGTAAACTTCGGAGTCAAGAGGTAAACTCAAAGGAAATGAAGGGGAAGGTGTGCCAGGCTTTTTCCGGGTTGTTAAGTTTTTTTCCAGATTCCCACACATTGAAACTCACATTACATCTCTCTGTGCCAGAACAGAAAGAGCTGGCAGCTCCTCACTCTCCTATTCCCACACAGACAATACAGTTTAACAAACACAATTAGTCTGTTTCGGTCATGACTGGGTATTTGTGTTGTCAGTGTTATGCTTTTGTCTGTGCAGTGAAAATATTTTCTTTAATCTAAAATACTTGGAACAAGGTACATAATTGGATTTACATTTTGTAACATGTCAAACATTTTCACTAGGTGACAATTACAATAAAAAAAACCTTTCAAAGATGACTGATAATAGAACAAAAAAATTTGCAAAACTGACCCTGTTCTCAAAATAAATATTACAAGATCATTGTTAAATGGAGAGCGAGCATCACATTGAACACTCTCTCTACCTGTTAAGACGATTTTAACATTCCAATGTTTCTGGGAAACCGGGTCCAGGTCAGTTATACCGGGCCAATCATATCACTTGACATCTCCCAAGTCCCCAAAACAAGTCAAACAATGCACAAGTCTTAAAAAAAAATTTCTTTCAGTCAAATGCAATTTATTACATGTCAACAATTTAATATATATTCGTATATTTAATATATTAATATACATGTATGTCTGTAATATATTTGTTAGAGATCTTATTTGTTTAAAACTTCTGATTGCCGATATAAAAATGTATTCCACTAATAGCAATGTCTAAGTCAAACCCTTCCGGAGATAAACCTGTTGCTGACATTTCTTTGTTCTCCACATTTACAGTTGGCAGAGAGGTGGTGGGATGGACTGGCCTCCATTTGGCTAAGTGACTGACAGGCCTCTAATGTCCCTCCATCTCCTGCTGTCACCGGTGCTAAGCAGCTCCTGGCAGATGTTATCGGAACTGTCTGCTGAAGAGTGAGGTGTCCTGGGCCTTTTTTTAGTCAGCTCTCTCATTGTTGGGAGACACTGCTGCCACAACACTCTCCAGACTCTTCGCAGAGTGCAGCAGTCCTACCTATACTTGTCTGCTCTGCTAGTGGGGGTTACAGAGGGGACTTTTCTCAATGGATTAAAAAGCTTTTTTATCAGGGGCTGGCGTGACACTTGAAGATAGTGCTTTAATCTGAGGGAACAGATTGACACAATGGGACCGGAGCGGTGCACAGCTCAGAGTCCCAGTACTGTGTCTTAGTTTCTGACTTGATGATAGCCTGTTAGTCAAAACAATGAATGCTACAGTAAAATCACATTGAGGCTAGGACTCCACTTGCAACTCTAAGAACAGGTTTGTCTTTCTTTCAGGAAGAGACAAAGGCTGGCCACTTTAACATCAAGTCACATTTTAATTTAAAAAAGTAAGCAAATTTTACCTAAGGAAAGGTTAGGATAGCTTAGAAGATTGAATTGTGTTTCTCTGCCTTTCTCCATTACATTGCTGTGATTCCTCCATTACATCTCTTTCTCTTCTTCTCTTCATTGTAATGCACCTTTGATCTTACAGAAAGTAGATGTGCTGCCATATTGGGCAGGTTTTTCTTCAGGGGATTACCTGACCCAAAAGAAATGTTATATGAAAAAATAAAATAAAATAGTAGAAAGATTGAACTAAATTTGATCACTCCTTCAGAATGTAGACAATGCCTTTGGACTAATCTGATGTAGAGAAGAGTCTCCTGAGTGATGCAATCAATTTACTGTCCTCTAATTCAGCACAAAAACGCTCTTACTTTGCAACACACAAACAGTCCAAACAAAGTTTTCTCATTACAAATCTCATTAAAAAAGACTTGTGAAAAGGATACATGTTGTAAATATTTTTTTTTTCCAGGACATTGAGCTTTATGCGTGCAAAACCTTACAAATAAACCGTATAATGAACCTATAAAAATAGTAAAGTATTCCTCAAAATGTTCCCATCAGAACAAGCTGAGCAGAAGTGAGACGTTGTCTTGCTGAGAAAATACAGATACTGCATCCAACCTGTACACTCCTGTATATATATATATATATATATATATATATATATATATATGCATTTCCTGTACACCCCTTTCTCTTCCCCTTTCTCTCCTTTTTTGTTCTCTGTACCTCGCTTGCTCTTTCTTTCTCAGCATATTTATTTTTACTGCACATCTATATCCTAAAGGCCTTTAGCATTTCAGGCCATTGAGAGGCTCTTAAGTGGATGAGCGAGTGTTAACTGTGTCTTTTCAAACCTTGACATTTAATACTCAATATAAATCACTCCAGGGACCTGTTATTCTTTCAAGAATGTAATTACATACTTTCAAATAAAACTTGAAAGAGCCCAACAAGTTTTAAAACACAGTGTGTGCTCTCTGGACAGCAGGAAGGAATTCCAAGCAGTCAGAATATGCTAACATCCCGATGTGGGTGAACCATGGGATTTTGGCAGGACCGCGTGGGGAGCAACGAGGCGATTAGCTCCTCAGTCTCGACCAAGAAGACAGAAAGAAACTCAGAGTAATTAAACCCAAGTGAATCACAGTATATCTGTGTACAATGCACTAGGGAGCACTTTGCTGAAATGGCCACAAAAGTAGAGATAACATTTAAGTCAGGTTTCCAATAATATTTTGAAATTATCTCATTGAAAGTCAAAGCAGGGCATATGAGTATAAGAGAAAATAACTGTTGCAATAAGCATTGTAAGGAGATTTGTTTTTTAATCCACAGTTTTGAGTCTTTAAGGCTCTGGCTGTAAGTGAAATTTTCCAGCGACAGAACTTTACTTCATTTGTCACTGACCGGATGTTGTGAAAGCAGCTCTTAGTGATTGATTGAGTGCTTTGTTGATGTACAAAAACAGCAATAAAAAAACAGCATTTATTCATTAACAATGACTCACAGAGATGTTTATTAAATGTTCTGTCTACAGCATGAATGTTTGTTTGATCAAATTTGTTTGTCATGTCAACACTGCATACTAGTTCAACTGGAGATAGACAAGCAAATTCAATGCAATCATTTTCAGAGAGTTTTTATGTGTGTTGGAAAATGAGTCCTGCACTATTCCCTTGAGCAAAATCACAAAGTGTTGATCTATACTGTGGCCACAAACTACAGGCACCAAAGTTTTAAAATTCAGTTACGGTACCTCATTTGCCTTTGAAAATATTGGACCGACTGAGACACGTCTCCATTCAGGAAGTACATATTCACGTTTATGTGGCTGGCCCACTGACACTAAGCTCTCACCCAGTGAGGTCACTCCTTTAAGGCGAATGCTATAGTGAGAGTACTCAGCGTCATCTTTGCTGCTTGGTGGAGCAGTGTGTGGTCAGGCAGTTAGGTCATTTTGTGGCTGCCAGATTAAAAATCACCAGTTTAACCTCCTCCTCCTAGCATTTCCACATTTCCAGTCTCTCTGTGGGACACAATGTATTGCATGTGAAGGTTTATGGAAAAAGAGCAACAGCATGAGCCAAAGGCTTCAGGTTTGACCTGAGAATCATAATTAAACAAGGAGGATATTTGACTCACTTTAAAGAGGGTCCCTCTCGGCTTCTTTCCGGACGGCATGTAATTACCAGGGCAAGCGCTGCTGAAGTTCTGGGAGTGGTCAGGATGTCTTGGCAGAACTTGGGGCAAAATAGCTTTCTGCGTAAGTATGGGTCTGCTCTTGGCCTTGTTTGAAGAGCCACTTACTGATACTACCTCACACAGAAATACACTCAGACACATACACACTACGCCGCAAATGGCCAGCTGAATTGCCAAAACTTTCCACCTCAAACTAAACATATAAACCTTGACTGTAACATCCCATTACAAAGCATGGCCTCTGCAACATACAAACCTGCCATCAGCTAAAAACTTTTCCCTACCTTGGAGAAAGCGCAAAGGCTATTGGGGGGATATAATGGGGGTTATGGCAGGATGGGGGGGGCTCCACAAGAAGCCCCATTTGTAGCAAGGCTGTATCCTATAATCTTTTTCTGGATGGCTGATTGAAAAGGTAATTTCTAGCTACACTTGTAATTATAGGTCATTTTGCATACGATTGCAATCTCAGTTTTGATAAACAAGTTCCTTTTGCTGAACAGTGTTTATTTTCTGTGCTTTGATTTGTTTGCTTTATGCATGGGGAGGGATGAAGTGCGCTGTGTCTAGGTTTCAGGCAGTGACTGCATTAGTGTAACAGGTTTGAGTCCTGATGTGTCGTGGCAGTCGGGGCTTCATGGAGTTGTTTCCATATTCCCGAGATTTGTGTTATAATGGAAGTTATGAATGCCTGACTCAAGGTCTAACTGAGAGGCCAGGTGAAAGATTATGCGTGTGGCTCTAGGTCAGAAGAAGTATGATACCTTTCACCTGGATGATGACAATGTGTAACACGATAAACATAATTGGTCGGATAATATGTGTGGGAATTATTAAGTGGCATCAAAGGGGCCTAATTCTGGAAGAATTCCAAACAACAGCAAAAATACAACTCTTACGAAAGCCAAAGAGTTGTTCTTTGGCTCTATTTGTTAAATAAATAAAACAAACTTAGAGCCAACGGGTCTAATTAAACCCACACTGGTGCTCTCCTCCATTCAACCCAGGACCCAGAGGCACGTTGACATGACACAAATTTTCCGCTGTCAATAAAAAATATAAAAATAAAAAAGCTGATCCTAAAGTGAGTCACATGCATTAGGCCCAGTGTTTTTACAGTAAGAGCCGAAAGAGGACTGCAGCTGTAGATCACACAGTGTTTTACAATGGCAGGACCACCGAGTCCTGGAAACTGAGGGGGGATATATGGGGAGGAGGGCAGCGCTGGGAACATTCCTAATGGCACATACAAATTCAACTAACATTAACAACCATAAAGTCCTACTCAAAGGGTTCCCCATGCCAAACCTTTGCTGAATTTCAGTCTCACTATGTACAGTATGTAAAGATACTCCACCCTACCACCATTTTCACTTGAATCAGTCTGTCAACTATTTGACTTACCATTAAAAATTGAAAAGGCATGGGATTGTCATTTCCAAACAAATCAACAGGTCAACAGGTGGGCAGAATTAAATCATGCATGAGTTAAAACATCAACAGCCTCAGCTTTCCCACTAGGATTTTTGCCACCACAAATGACTTCCTTTACAAGCGGGTGTAAGACGTTATTGGTGATCTTGATTTTCTGGATGCTGTAATGAACCCCCTCCTCTACCCCACCCTGCCGCAGCTCTGTAGTAAGCATCACCTTCCTGCTCTCCTGCTGTTTTCTCCCTGGAGCAACAGCGGCAAAAAAAGGTAAGCACCAACCTGACATGGGGCCTAGTCGTCACTATGGCAACAAATGAAACATGGCAGCAGTTGACGTTAAGTGCCAAATTTGTTGCCCTCAAGTGCTTTGCTCCATCTGCAGGGAGCCTCTGCCTCAGCAGGAAAGAGGAGGTGAGAAGAGGAGGAGGAGGAGGAGAAGGAGTGCAATGGGGGGCATCCCTTGACTTTCAGCAAGGTCTCAAACCGCCCGCCCGGTCTAGTTTTAGCCAGATCACCAGCGTTGCCCACAGTGAGTCTCCCAGCAGGACCTCAACTGTTAGCAGCCTGTAAAAGAGCCATTTTATTGCACTGTATCTGTTATTTATTTCTCACCCTGAGTAAGAGAATCACAAGCAATTGGCCCATGCAGCTGCCTGTGCCAGGTTCAACCGCAAGATGATTTGCTGCCTATTCTTGGCCCATTTGTTAGAGAGAGGCTGCTAATTACCACTGGCTCACTCATTGGTGGGACCAGATCCAAGGAGGCACCTGGGTGCTGGCTGAGCCAGGAACCCCCCTCCAACCCGACTTACACCAATCTCCACCAACTGCAGAAAACATGATTAAAGCTCTAGCCCCTTGGGGGTTTTGATGATAGTACAACAAACATTTACACAGGCAGCCTCGTTTTAGCAGCAGAGAGCAGCGAGTGGGTTGACGTCATAGGGAAATAAAGTACTGTCAGGTTTACACTGCTATTTTCGTCTTGATTTTGAGTAAAGCCTCACCATGTTTTACCTTCTAAGTAAAGACACCTCCATCAGTTTGAACATAGCCATTGTTATTATTGCTTGCATCTGCTGGAAACCAAATAATGGTGAGTGGTCACATTTCATCAAGCTGCAGGAATCAGGTTTGTAATTTGAACCATGCACCTTCTTTGAAATGTGACATAATTGCTTTTAGACTCACATTTTGTATATTTGCCAGGGGTGAAAGCGGACATCTGGTCAGGGTGGGTGCCAGGGCATAGTTAGACAGAGTTTTATTTACATGCCAGTGTTTTGTTTGGGTTTGAGCGCCATTTTTCAAGCTGTTTTTGCATGACAGACCCATTTCACAGTAATTGCTAGGCTTAAAAAGGAACACTGAAGGATGATCTGCAAAATCTGATGGAATGCTCGGTTCACCAAGAGACAGGCAGAGCCGCAGTTGGTGCTGCTAATACGTCAAATCCTCTAGCTTGTCCAAATTTGGTAACAGTGCAACCCCCACCTTATCACTA
The DNA here is from genome assembly GCA_028565825.1 of Olivaichthys viedmensis. Classification (NCBI taxonomy): domain Eukaryota; kingdom Metazoa; phylum Chordata; class Actinopteri; order Siluriformes; family Diplomystidae; genus Olivaichthys; species Olivaichthys viedmensis. Next base: position 14,196,245 of record JAOUQW010000002.1, on the reverse strand, counting down.
AACCCACCAACCTTACCACATCCTACTGCAGCCCAGCCTAGAGGCCATACTGTTGCCTTATGAAGCCGGATCTGTCCAGACCAGGCAGCTAAGGGGAAGCGCTATCTCGCAGCTGTTAGCTGAGAACTCTGAGGTCTCCCTGCATAAATTTCACTGATATCACCTCCATCAGAGGCCCATAAAGCTGATTTATTATAAATACAGCTCTCTTGTGTTTACTGCACGCATTCTTGTGCCTGCAACATCTTTCGAAGTGAGCACTTGCAGGTGCTCAGTGTTCGTCTTAGTGGGGCAGACTGAGGAAGAGATGCACTCGGACAAGAAAAAAAAGCTTAGAGATCCGGGGAAGGGAAAAGAGAGCGAGTGAAAAAGAGAGGGAGAGATGAAAGTGGCTAGGAGTGGAGAGATAAATAAGAAAGGATAAAAGGCGTTCAAAAGTGAGAATAAAGAAAAGAGGGAGAGAAACAGAGAGGGAGATAAATTAAGGCAACAGGGTAAGAAAACATGGCAGCCATCACCCTGGTGATTAAGCTGAGGCAGAGGTGATAAGGATAATGTGCTACGTGTTATGTTACTTAGATCGCCCCATGTTCAGGGCCCACTGAATAAATCTGAGGAAGGGGTTGGGGGGGCTACACTTGACTTGTTGCTACAAGCAAATGACAAACATCCAGACATCTAATAGTTCAAGGAAGCATTGCTGCCATTTGGATAAGTAGGAGTGAAAAAAGGGTGTCGCTAATATTTTAAAAAAAGGGAATTGATTATGTTGCAGTTATTATTTATTATAATTCTGTACTTACTGTGTCCAATAATTACTGCACCCTAATTATTTAATCCAGACAAATTAAAACCATATAGCAAGACTGCCCAATTTAGAGTGCCTCAGCTGCATCTTTTTTGGCAGAAGAAGAGAAGCAAAAGAGTGAGCCTGACCTCACTGGGCTTGCCTCACAAAAAGGCAATAAAAGATGCCTAAATACAGAGTCACATATCAAAAGAGCTTCAGTTCATATCAACTTGCTATCAATTCTTTTGTGGATAACAATACCACAGACAAGCTGGGAGGAAAGAAAATGAGGTATTGGCATAGTGTTGGAAAACTTAAGCAGTTTAGCAACAACAAAGGACAGAATAGAAAAAAGGGAAATGCGAGACATTCCAGAAATGTGAGGGAGCTGGTCGGTGTGGATACAGAAGGAGATTTGACCAAACCCAACAACAGACCATGCATGCAGCTGATGAGAGAGAAAGAGAGAAAGAGAGAATCCCAGCCATTCAAAACTCCAAGCTATGGGTGCAATTATGTAGTCTATGAGGAGTATAAGGGCAAAAATCAGAAGGGGGGGTTGACAAACTGGCATTGACCCCTTAAACTCCCAGAAATAGGAAATAGGGAATTATTTTCCTATTAGTTGTAGTTGCTGAATGATTCATGGTAATTACTGTATAATATGCTTTAATTTCTATAATATATAATATGCTTTAATTTATTCATTCATTAATTTTCAGTGACCCGCTTTATCCTGGTCAGGGTCACGGTGAATACGGAGCTTATCCCGGGAAAACTGGGCAAGGCAGTGCACACCCTGGACGGGATGCCTGTCTATCGCAGGGTGGAGGAAGCCCAGCATCCACGGTCAGAATATGCAAAACTCTGCATAGACCATAAGTGGAGGTCAGTATTGAACCCCAGAGCTGTGAGGCACCAACAGTACCTGCTGCGCCAACATGCCACCCATGCTTTGAGATAAATAACTGAATAATAAGCAATGAGTTTAAAGGGTATCTGCATGCTGATAGTGAGAGATGGCTTGAAATGTTTCCTTTCAATTTAATTGATTCATTTTAATTCTATAAATTGTTTAGATGTATTTTGGAATTCTATAGACGTAACGACTTTAAAAAAAAACCTAATTCAAAGCTCATTTTATCATCATTGTACTATGCACACTGTAATCTCTCTGGAAAGATTTAGCCACGATGAGGTATTAATTCTGAGAGACTGTAGGCCTTGAATAAATATTGTGGGAAGACCATGAGTTTATTTTGTCATCATAAAGATCTTTAACAGCACTGAGTGTAAGCCAGATCCTCTTTCTGCAGACCCAGGCCTCAAATCCACGCACTGCCGTCATTCCACCAGGCCTGCATCTGGGCTGGTCGAGATGAATGTACTGTAATTCCATCTCTGTGGTTGTCTCACTCATTGCCTGCACTGAATTAGTTTGCTGGATGGTTGTGGAGCATTCTTGCTTGGTGCTGCAGGCATGGGATGAGACCAGAGAGAGATAAGATGCAATGGAGAGAGCAGAATCTCAAGCAATTTGAAAAGCAAAACAGCAACCGAAAGCATCTCAGAGGGCTTCTTAGGGACAGTCACTGACCTAGTCAAGGATGACTGGGCACATAAGCTGGTCATTCCATGTGTGATAGAGAGTGAGTGGTTTTGTCCAAGGTCTGGGTCACTGTGAGGGTCTCTGGGGGGACGAAATGGCTGAAGACCCTGATGGAGACTCCAGGGGAACGGGCATCCCTCATCACCACTGCACACCCGGCCTGCCGGAGTGCAAAACAATTAGCCAGTGTGTGAACAAGGCCTTGTTTATTGACTTAGTGGAGAGACTTTATTAACCCAGGCCGCGTTGAATGGAAGTCACCTGCTGTTCACACTTAGGCCATCATTGTGAGTAGGTCTGGAGACGGGAGGGTCCTTATGATGCCCACTAAAGCCTGCTGTTCCTTTGTCCAAACCACCTTCAACCAGCAATAGAACAGTTTGGACTGCATAGCAACACGGCTTTTATTCAGCAATGTTGTGGGATAGACAGTCTCAATCACTTGTCAACGATGCAATTACACTAGCTGTCACCAACTTGTGTTAAACTACATTGTGTGTGTGAAATTAGCACTGCTTCGGACAGATTTCCTGGTGAAGACCTTAATTGTTTCTCTTACATGCTCTAACCAGATTCACAAGTGCCTTGCACATAAACCGTATGCAATACAGGATGTTCAGTAAAGCTATTTCAGCTCTTTCACATGGTGTAAATGTGTTTCACTGCTGGTTGTAAATATTGTTTTCCCACATAGAGCTACACAGCTCTAAAAGACAATAAAATATATCCAGAGAGATAGATATATAAAGAGGGAGAGAGAATTAGACAGAGTAGAAGAGCTGGATGGTGACATGTCCAGGGCAGAAAAGGATTTGAGACTCATCCCAGTGAGTGAGATTTCCTCTAAAGTGCATGGTGTCAATAGCTGACTTTCAGCAAGACAGATAAAAACACAACGACCTGGTTTTTATCTGCTTCCCAGAGACTATGGTTGCAGATACCAGCTATTACACCGACAACCGGGAGGCGTGTGGAGATGCGTGGGCTTATCTACGGCTGCCAGTAAACTCTGTGTGTGCGTGCATGCCTGTGTGTGACCTATTATGTCGTTTCTTTGCATGCAACAATGTTTCTCCAAGTCTGTGTGTATTTATTTGGGCTTGAACAGGAAATTAGGTAATTGGAAACCAAGAAAAAAACTTCAGGCAAACATTCACAAATATACATGCTGTGGACATTTACCTCTTAACCTGATTTAAACTCAGTTCAACTGCCTGAATATTAATAGTGTCCTATTTGGCAAACATGTTTTCACTCAATGAAGGTAATTTAATGTAATGTCCAGTATTAACTTGTTCTTCTTTGCTCACTGTCTAGTAACATGCTATTTCTTTATATTTTTCTGTTAGATATGAGCTCAAAGGAACATTTGAATTGCCTGATTTTTTTTTTCTTTGTATAGATCCAGAATGAGCAGTAGTTGTAAAAATATAACGGAACAATTGTTGCATATTGATAACTGCCTTGTTAGGTCCCCTTTCGATTACTTTGTTTACTGCATGACACTTTACATGAACTAATAATGTAAAATAAATGATCATGAAAATCTGTGAAATCAGATTAATGATTAATGATAAATCATTAGTGGTATAAAATACTAGTCGCAGTACTTTTAACAGATCACCTTAAAATTTACCCGAGTTGATTTTTCACAACATTTTTCCTGAAAAAACAACAACTTTTAGTTGAAATAATTTTTAATATTTTTTAATCACTTTTCAGATACTGTAAAATCACAAAAACCTGCATATCATTCTGGTCATTTAATTTCTATCAAAAACCTTCCTCGGGTCTAGCTTAGATTAATAATTCTTTCTTCAATTGTTGTACTTCAGAAGTTTTGTACACCTATCCAAGGACTATCCATTGATGCAAGGATTATCCATATAAAAACTAAATTTTTTATTAAACTATTGGTAGGCGTGACTAATATGCAAAATAATCCCTATTAATAAAAGTATGAGGAACTTTTGATAATGAGAATATAGTACAGAACAACATAGGGCTTGGCTTGGTACTGAGAGCAGACTGACAGCATTCAGCCTGTCTTTCAATTCAATTCAATTCAATTCAATTTTATTTGTATAGCGCTTTTAACAATGGACATTGTCACAAAGCAGCTTTA
>JAOUQW010000002.1:14177236-14191621 GCA_028565825.1 Olivaichthys viedmensis | reverse complement strand
TGTTTATGCACTTACTAGAACATCCAGAAAGCAAGGCATTACAGTAGTCCAATCTAGAGGTAATAAAAGCATGAACTTTCCTCATGTCCAGACCTCTGCTTTCCTCCTACACGTACAGTTATTGTGGCAAAACTTTACAAAAGCTCATTTGAGTAAAAAGCCAGACTTCAGATGGTGTGCTATTGCGGAATCTAAACAGATATTATTATCGAAGCCCTTATTGCTTTTCCCTCTCTGATCTGTTTAATCTAAAAGGAGAGAGAAAGAAATGGGTTTCTGTGGTGCCTTTCAAGAGAAAGGCCTTTGAGAATGAAGTGGACTAGGCTAGGGGACAGGCAACAGGCCAGATTCCAGAGCTAACGTATAATCAGCCTAGGACGTGTATAATTATATCTGGGACGTGAAAGAACAGAAGGGAGTGAGAGGGGAGGAAGAGGGTAAGAGATACACAGTAGCAGAAGAACCAGCGCTGCTTAATATTTGTTTTCAGCTTTGAATATGAAGAATGTTTATGATGGCGAAGGTTATACTTGGTTTAGGAGGGCACAGTATCTTCTACATATAGGGCAGTCTTTTCTCATTGTTTCATCCAGTTAAACGTGTGCACTTGTACACACACACATACACACAACACACACCTTGCATACATACATTGATCCTCCCACCCACAGGCACACAGAGAGCTTGTGGTGGTTAAGGCCCTTTAATCTAGCACTGTTGACTGCTGCCTGTTCGAATGCTGTGCTGTACTGTAGCTGACTAATTAGCTGGGCCTGCGGTCACCAACAACTCCAGTGGCCTTCTCTAAGAAGAAATTGATTTTAGCTTAAAAAACCAAATGATTCCCAGGATGTCTTGTCTGTAATTGGAATGAACTTTCTGCCTTGGTGGTTGACTGCACACCAGTAATTGACCATAGCCATAAATACCTGTTTTCCTTTGCATCACCTGATAGAATTTGTGACTGGCCATGCCTCTGATTCTCACCTGGTAGCTGGGCTGATGCTCAAGGATGTGAGAGATGGTTGGCTGATGGATCACAGGTAGGGGGTGTGTGGTGTTTGTAGGTGTGCGCGTGTGTGTATAGGCCACAGATGGGGTCGGCAACAGGAACGTTAATAACACCTCTCCTGTCAACAACAAAGAGACAGCCTTCTCCAGCAGCAGAGCCATAAACAACTCTTCGAGAAGATGTCAAAGGAAAATGCACCAAAAACCAATGATGAAATTTATGAGAGAAAGGGAGGGAAGAGAAGCAGCATTTTCAGCTAAAGTGCACTAATTACACAGCACAATCATGGGCCAGCACCTTGTTTTCCCTAAATCTTAAAGTGTTAAATGTCTAGTAGTTATTTATTCATAATGTTTCTCTTTAGCAGAGGCTAGGTGTTTTGAGTCTTTCATAAAAATATGTGGTTATTACATCTTTTGTGAGCATGCACCACAGAGACGAGTGTGTGAAGAAGTGTGCTGTGTTAAGACACAGATGGAAGCTGGCGTGTTTAGTGTAGCACTGTGATGAGGGCTGCAGTCTGGCCAGTATCATTGAGTTCATTTACCCTCAGTGGTTGTTCGAGCCAGTGAGATGTTCTCCCACCCTCTTCTTTTTCCTTGCTTTTGGCCAGTACAAATGTGTTGTTTCAAGATTCAGTGACAGAAACTCAAGACTTTCATGGAGTGACCAGACCATGACCTTTTCCTGGGTTGTCTTTCGGAGGAAGGAACGCATCTTGATTTTTTCTGCAAAAGAAAACATAATTGGGACTTGAGATTCTCTCGCACTGTTCGCTAATGTCCGCACAGCAGAGATCACAAGTGAATTCCTCAGCCATTCCGACCTTATTCCTGACATACAACCCCCAGGCCTACAACCTTCTAGCCATTCTCGCTCTTGCTCTCACTCACTATCTGCCTTTATTTCCCTCTCACACAAACCATTTTTATTCTCTTCAAGAGTAATATCAAAATATACACTCTCAGAAAAAAAGGTACTGTACCTTTTCTTGTCACTGGGGTGGTACCCTCAAGGTTACATCTTTAGTATGTATCTTTTACCTGGGAAAGTGCATGCAGTGTACCTTTAAAGCTTTACTCTAAAAGCTTAATGGTAAAGGTACAACAGTGGTCCTTAATGTCTAATTATGTACTTTAAAAAATATATTTACTTTTCAGGCGAAAGATACACTCACGGAGCACTTTATTAGGAATACTATACTAATACTGGGTAGGGCCTCTCTTTGTAGCCCAGCTTCCTCAAGGTTCGACGCGTTGTGTATTCTGAGATGCTTTTCTGCTCACCACAATTGTACAGAGTGGTTATGTAAATTAGCGTAGCCTTTCTGTCAGCTCGAACCAGTCTGGCCATTCTCCGTTGACCTCTCTCATCAACAAGATCCGCAGAACTGCCATTCACTGGATGTTTTTTCTTTATTGTACCATTCTGAGTAAACTAGAGACTATTGTGCGTGAAAATCAGGAGATCAGCCGTTTAAAAAAATACTCAAACCAGCTCGTCTGGCACCAACAATCATGACACGGTCAAAATCACTGAGATCAAATTTTTCCCCATTCTGATGGTTGATGTGGACATTACCTGAAGACGCTGGTCCGTATCTGCATGATTTCATGCATTGCGCTGCTGCCACACGATTGGCTGATTTAGATAATTGCATGAATGAGAAGGTGTACATTCTATAGGTACAAAAGATGTACCACTGAGGGTATCACACCAGCGACAAGAAAAAGGTACAGTTCAGTACCTTTTTTTCTGAGAGTGTAAAGTAAAACCATAGATAATTTATCTCATGCCACACTGTGATTCCATTTCTAAAAGTCATGCCTCTCCCGTCTCTCTTAGAATCTGATGCCAAGAATTAAAAGGCATGTCTTCTTCAGAAACAGTTACACAAAGCAGCTGGACAGTTACTTTACCTCTTTAACAAATATGTACAGATTTACATCTCTAATCATAATCAGAGAGCACAGGTCCTCCCACTCTTCCCTTAAGCTAAACAGATTCCTCTAACAGCTTATTGAGGCAGTGTTTCACAGCGCTTTAGTGGCATGGAATAAATAACAGAGGAAGCTGATGGGCTGTGGTGAGCCCGGGGCAGGAAGTGACATAAAGGGAATGACTATGTGCAGCAGTTGTTTTGAATCTGGTAAATTCTTCACAGGAACAAAAAAGAGAGAGTGAATGAGAAAAAAAAAGTAATTTGATTAAGGTAATTGCCCACAGCAGCATTTGCAATTCTAAACAAGTTTCATCCAGCCCCCAGCCTTAGATGTAAACACTGTGTGCCCTTCGACCTGTGGAGTAAACATCTGCTAAGAGATAAGTTTTCACCCTCACTGGCAGAGTGGCTGACATGACATTCATAAACACAATTTGATCTTAAAAGCAACATCCGGTAAATGACCTCCACACCCACCCACCCCATCCTTCCATCTGCTCCTTCAGCAAGCACTGTGTAACATAGCACTGGAGTCCTGCAGAACATCCACACTCATATTCACTAAATATAACTTAGAGAAACAAAAAGGCCCAACCGAACGAACAGCAGGGTTTGTGTGTCTACTGACTGATTGTTTGATTCTCGGTGCTCATGTGTGGGCTTTTTTGTCTTTCGTTTGTGCCTTATACCGCACACGCAGCATTTAGATACGACACAATTCAGCTTTGCAGAGGCCTGGTCCAGCAGTAGGTGTAGCCCCATGCAGCACACAAACTGACACTGACCCCCTATTGAGAGGACGACCCGGGCTCAGGAATATATCCAGAGCCCAGCCTCATAAAAACCACCAAGTGATGGAGACAGTGAAAAGCAGAAACAAAACAAAGAAGACAGACCGTGAGAGGATTAAGGGAATTAATATGCACAAGTCGCAGGTGCAGAAGGCACCAGCTGACTTCTCATGTCAGAGAGGAACTAAACACAAAGAGATTCAGTCAGGCCGGAGAGGTGACTGAGGCGAGGTGAGGCAGAGGCGATGGGCTGCGAGGGAGGCCCTCGCTGACCAGACCACCGCTGAGAAAAGGGGCAGCCTGTCAAGACAGACGACTTCCTATTTCAGTCTGATTATCCCCCAGAGGCCCTCCAAGAATCCTATAAAAGCCTTCTCATTAAGAAGAGTCACTTTATAGGATCTTAATGAGTCTAGGCTACAAAAATAAGAGAGAGACAGGGAGGAGAGAGAGAGAGGGAAATTGACATTTAAGCATGTGTTCTTTTTAGCATGTGTTCTTGTTTACCAGTGTGCCGCATCTGACTATGCTATGCCAGTGCTTTATGGGAATTAGGTGTAAAATTTCAATTTCGTCTTCTTCTTATTATTATTATTAGTATTATTATTATATCAAAAGTCCTGAACCTTAAAGGTTTCAGGTGGGCATTCACCTATCAGGATGCCGAACACTCCAGGAAACTACTAAAATGGGTTGTCTGTCACTAAAAGAAAGGTATATTTTTACAACACAGATCCAAATGCCCAGAAGCAACTCTACAGTTGCTTGTATACATAATCATTACACAGTTCTATGTGCCCATATTAATCAAGATGATGCGTTGTTTATTTCCTGCTTTCGAAGGCTTTTCATCACATAACTGATAATTATTCAATATTACCAGAGTAGCTGTTCCTGAAGAGAAACAAAGCACTCAGCCAAACATCTAATAGCAAAATTAGATCTAGGCCTGCAACAATATAGATTTATTAAAAAGAGCTCCTGAAAGTTGTTCGTTCGCTCACCTGGTGTAAAAAAAGACCCATCTTGTATTGACCTGGACTCGATGCCAAAGCTGCGGATTATAGCACAAGAGGGGCTTAAGGTGGCTGCTATGAGTCCAAGCAACAAGATCATGAGCTGCCCCTTGTTTAGCAGTTAATATAAGCCTGAATTATAACAAATCCTGCTGAGCTCAAACATGACAATCTGCTGATATTTATGGTTATGGTTTACAATGTAATTTGCACAACCAGTATGTTTAGCTTCACACATTTATGCTGCCTGCTGCTATTTTGTATATTTAACACATGTGTAGTTCTGTGTAGTTCCTTATATCGTCATGTGTATTCATTGTGTTGTTAGGCACTTGTGAGTAGTTTTGCAAATTTTCCTTGTCTCACACTGTGTTGTGTTATTTATACAATGTGTAGTCCTGAAGGCTCACTGTATATGTATATATTGATCGAATCACAATATGGGTGACGACTAGATTTAATTTAGGTGGAGAGCGAGAGAAGGATGTGCTATGGTATATGAACTCTAAAAGCAGTTCGTTGAGAACACTGAAACCACCCACAGCAGCAAGGCAAGACCTCACGAGCTGAGCTGCATTGCATTGGGACACCCTGAAACCTGGCTTCTATTTTTTCGAGTGTGTGTCCATGAGCTGGGGCCGGTTGGCAGGCTGCAGGGTTGAGGGCAACGGAGATGCTGAGTGGAGAATGCCTGGAATGTCCAGCCCTGTTTACAGCCTGGGTTGCTTCACACCTGCAGGTCAGGGGGCTATCACCAGAATCCCCCTCCACAGCAAAACTCCCTCAGCCCCCCCTCATTACACCAGGGTCAAGCTCAGAGGTGACCTAATTAAAAGCTCATTACATCACAGACAATCTCCATTAGCATGCCAGGTCGGGCTGTTAATCCATTAGAGCTTCAGAGGCCCCCGGTCAGAGCCTTACATTCCAGCGGCCCCACACACACACACATACTATCTGAGTAACAGATTTACCCACATACATTACCAACACTCCCACATCACCCATCACCTGCCTGACAATTCAAAGAGTCCATGCATGCATGCACACCCATTACCTACCAGCCAGCACTCAGGTTGGTTGCTCGGGCTAATCACAGGGGCTGCAAGAGGCTACACAAGGCTTAAAAAGAGGTAAAGAACACTCACACACTCCCCTCCACCTGTTTCAACTCACAACACACTAACCCAATCACACTTGGCTCAAAAACACTTGAATGTCCGTGTTCAGTCATGAGTGAACCACCATCTGTGTTGTTATTCAAATGCATTTGAGTAATGTCAGTGAACACAAATCTACAACATGCTGATCACATAGGTTGCAGGTCTCTGACATCAACCATCTCTCAAGCCGAGTTCCACCTCTACACCGTCATAACTCATGGTGTGTAGGAATGCACTGTTGCAAATGTAGGGTTAAGGTTCACTAACGCAGTCAAGCAATGATATATTGACCGTATTCTATCTAGAGAACTGTTACACACACAACCCACACACTAACACACATGCTACAATTTGCTTATTGGTATTCAGACACAGACAGGACTAAGGATGTTAGCTAACTGTAAAGCCAGTGAGGACTTTTCCTCTTCTATTCCTACTATGAATGGGAGCATTCAAATGAAATGTATTTCCTACCAGGGGAGCCAACACACAAATCTTCAGTGTCAACGAGTTTTGGGATGGTCCCACATATTGGGCCTCTTTTGAAGACTAATGGAGAGAAATAGTGGCAGGTGCCTCAGGGTTCTACATGAACAGGCCTCTATGAAAACTTTACCTGAGTGTTTGGACTGCTTCTTTGGTGTAAAGCAAGCTCAAGCCATGTTTGTTCTTCTATTTCTAACTACACCTGCAAAAGATGGCATTTTGATCCAAAATAAATAATTTTCCCCACAGGGAGCTCTGTAGGAAAAAAGCAAAGTCATATATCTTACTGCAGTTTTTCTGGCAATTGCTGCAGAATATTACAATCTTAAATCCTGGGGTGCATTTTCCTTCAAGCTGCTCTAAATTAAACCATTGGTTAAATAGAAAAGGAGAAGAAGAAAGAAATATAAAAATCTTCAATCTTTTCTCAATCAGGAGATCCTGTGCTGAGACGGTTAAGGTTTTGTTGAAGTGGAGAACTGTGCACCTGTATGTTGAATGCATGTGTATTTATCTCTTGGCTGGGGACTTGGCCATACAGAGCCACTCTGCCATCTCTTTGAACCTGTTTTCCCTGGTGGCTCCCCGGTCATACAGTGCTCAGTGCTTTGTAAGTGACTCCATTGTTGGGGCTAGATTGACTAGAAAAGGGGGTTGACCCAGGGAAGAAAGGCTTGGTAAAACAAGAAAAAGAGAGAGCTCCTGGAAAAAAAAATCTTTGAGGTCTGAGTTAGGCAGGAATGGATCAAAGTGCTCCGTGGTCACCTGCGGCTTTTGTCCATCAGAGAGGCCTGGCTTCACCAAGCCCATCTCTAGAGGCCAGCCCAAATGTGTACCGTATTCAGCTACAGGAACCTACGGCCATCAGGGGACAATCAGCTGCCACCAATACCTCTAAACCACTATGCCCTTTCACCCCTCCCCTTTCTGTCCCATTCTACAGGTTAAAGGGGACAGGTGGGCCAGCCGCAGCACATGCCAACAAACTATAGTTTTTTAGGTATGGATATAAAGGTGCAAGGTACCTTGATATGACCTTGAATTGTAAACATAATGAGGCTGTACATTTTCTAAGGTTTTGTAAAACAGTCATGAGAGTAAGACTCTATCGAGAAAATGATATAATGAAATCAATATCTAATAACATATAACATATAATATAAACAAATATAATATATACAAATTGTGCGGACCTACGTATATCTGTTCATCAAGTGTAATGCACATTTAGCAATAAGCACATTTAGTCTAAATCTAAATCAAAGTAAATTAAATTCTGTTCTCCAGACTCCAGATATTTAGTAATATTTATCATTTATCAAAAACTCTTTCAAATGCAGTTTTCAAACATTTAAATAATGTACACATACTGTACATTATAAAATCTCTAAATTCTTAAAATCCATCAGATGCTAAATGATATAATCACCTGAACATGGTCATGTGACTTCTTTCGTGTACAGCAATATCTAAATGCATTTATTGCATGCTTGTTGATGCTAAGTTTTATTATTCATTGCAGTTATTAAAATGATTAAAAGTATTAAAATGAAAGTATTAAAATGAAAGCTATGGTATTATTAAAAAAGTTGGTTATAGGTTAGTGCACTATACAGTATTCTTCATCAAGCACTGTTATGATGAAAAATATGGGTCTGTTTTTAGAAAATGAGGGCCATTTTGGAGAGGTTACAATCTGATTTGGAAATAATGGATGCCCCACAAGCCTCTGGTTGCTGATGAATGAACAATAAATTGTGTTTAATAAACGCCACTTGCTTTGAAGCCCTCACTAGGGTATAATGAATGGGCCAGAATCTAAGTACTGTTTGGGGGAGAGAGGGAGAGGTGGGATATATGTGGAGGAGAAGGAGGGAGGTGGGGGAGTTCGGGAGGAGGACCAGGGATGGGGGTTTAAGTATGTTGGGAACGAAAGCACACAAATTGTCCAGCTTTCATTAGTGTGGTGAGTGAAGACTCTGCAGAGGGCTTGATTCCCAAGACTCTCAGATAACAAGTGGCTTCTCACACTGGGGCTTTCTGTTTCCTCCTAATAAAACCAAAAAGAGAAAGAGAAGGAGAGAAAGAGAGAGGGAGATGGAGAAGGTGAGTGGCCACTGAGAGAAAGGGGAAAGGGACCCCCACAGCCAACTGTTATCTGCCTAACACTCAGTCATTGTGGAGGTATTTTGGTTTATTTTCTCCGAGTCCAATGAATGGCTGCCGACAAGGCATTTCTGATGGCTTTGATAAGGGCTCCCTCCCTCTGCGAATGCCCCCTTCCTTTAAGTTAACCTTGCCTCCAAGAGCCATTAGTGAAAGACATAAAACCGAGGGGCATCAGAGAAGACCTCCCCAATGCATTCAGGGGTTAACCATAACTTCCTCTAAAGCAAACACAGAGAATACGCTGCATTCACACAACAGCTCAAAAAACACATTTATTTGCTGTAAATAGACTACATATTAGGCAACACTTATTTTTGATGTATGGTTTACAGTGTTCCAAAACAACTGTAGAGATGGTGTATGGGGCCCTATTGGCATTTTTTGCCTGAGGCCACATGATCATTTGCCTTCACATAATGCAGCAAAAGGGTTTCACAAGAGCACTTATTTAGTGCCTTCAAAGGAGTTTATAGCCACTGGGCAGGTGCACTATCTAAGCAGTGCTGGATTCCCAACGCTCTGCCTCCTCTGCTCTGGGAGAACGACTGTTTAATAGCACATGAAAGCAGGATTGAGGAGAGCAGTGGTCCATGGGCCAGTCTTATTGCCTCCTTTTTCCTTCCTACTGAACTAGGCACCATACAGCTTTTCTAAATGGTTCTGTCCTGCTCTTACTGATCCCAGCAAAGGAGACAGCAGCAGCAGGGTGTGCATCACCATTTCACTCAAGCTGTTTCTCATTTGGGCTCCATTAGAGAGCACTCAAACACATACCACCACACGGCACTCATAGAGGCTGCCTGTCCACCTCAGATAGCCACCGAGGGCCCGAGAGCAGCAGCAAGCCAGAGCTGAGTGCTGCAGCTGTGGGGGAAACACCAGAGAGGCGATAAACTGTGACCTTTCCCCAGTCCTGCCGCATGTCTAATGGCTGCCCTCGCTGGCCCTGTCCAAGGTGTCTGCGTCTGGAAAGGAGTGTATTTTTATCAGCTGCGCTGTGCCCAGTGTCTGGCAAGTCGGTGTGGAGAGGGAGAGAGAGAGCTGGCACGCAGCGCTGGCAGTGCTCAGGTTCCTGATAGCTCTCGGTACGCTTTGATGTGCTCGGCCCCCACCCTTGGCCTCCCCCTTCTCAGGAAATTGCATTCTGTCCACTGCCACAGCAGATAAATGAGGCAGGAGAGGGGCTGCACACTGTCACTAGCCGACCTGGCCTGTCTAACACCACGGCCTGCAGTGTGTTAGCCGCGTGTGGCTTCATCCGGCAAGGTCGTCTAGCCTGTGTGTACACCCAGACCCACACATGTACACAAGGTACACAAGGTACACTTGAAAGTTTTGGCATAGTTAGACTTACAATACGTCACTGAAGAATTAATGGTGACAGTTTCCCATAACAGCAAATTTCTAGGGCTAATTTTGAGTGGAGCTCTAGCTTTTGGGCAGGAGTAAAGTGACTATGGTGCATGAATTGTATTTAAAGGAAGCATTTGTGACAAATTGTGAGATCAGCAAAGAACTATGTTTAATTAACATTCAATGTACAAAGGTTTTGTTCATTAGTAGTTACAGTCTCAGTGATGTAAAACCTCTTAACTTTAGATTACACCTCTCATTTATTAGTTTAGAAAGGGGAAGCCTTGTCATTCATCATATCCCTCAACTGTATAGTTTAAAGGCAGGAATCATAGTTAGGAGTCAAAGCTACAAAGCAACTTAAGTTTTTTGTGCTGCACCAGCTAAGGTTCTGAAACCATATGACTACTTGCTACCACTGAAACAACATTTACATTTAAGAAGCTCTCTGTTAATAACTCAAACCTAATCCTGGCTGACTGGAACATAAAAGTTTGTGTTTTTTGTAATAGCTTTTGGTTGTTTGTTCATTCTTCTAATGTAATCAAGACACCTCTCTGGTTTCATAATGTATGGAAATGTATTTACTAAGGTCAACAGAAAATGCCAAATAAGAATGAAAAACAGATATATACGGTGGTAGTTGTCATCAGTTCCTCTATTCTGCCCTTGCTGACCTGGGAAAGTGTAGCTGTTGATGCAAGAATTATTCCTAGTGGTGATTGAAGAGAGTAAGGCCACCAGCATCCCCTGTTCCATTCCAGACAACCCCCTAAGCCTCACTGGGCCTCTGATTGACAGGTCATGAAGATACACTGACATGGCCCTCATTTCCTTCAAGTACTACGCTACCCCTCCCCGTTCCCAACACCCCTGAAAAAACACACTTGAGCCTGAGTGTTGCAGAGCAGGAAGTGTCCTGGGGAGAGAAAGTTTGGTTTCAGGTCAGCGTGCTCCACTGGGAGAGAAGGTGCATTGGGGGAGGTGGGTTTGGAAAGTAGAGGGAGAGAAGCTGAGCAGGAAAAAAACGCTGGAGGAGTTTTTTTGGGAATGGTAGTGGTGGTGGTGGTGGGGTGGGCACTGGTGCAACTTGGTCCTGAGAGGAAACATTAGCAAAGTGAGGAGGAAAAGCTGCCAAATTAACTTCTCACCCTTTCAATCACGCCCAGGAGAGTTCTTGTCCCACTTCACTTCTGCCGATCTGGGTCCGTTTTTTCCGCCTCAGTTGGTCTCACACCACGTAAAGACCCTGCACCCTTGCACCAACCCCAAAGAGCTGGAGCCTCTGGTGAATGACAAGAAAACACCAGCGTAGTATACATATAGACAGTTGGAGCATAAGCCTTCTTATTTGAGAAGCAATTTTACTTTTGGTTGGATAAAAACTGCAAAATTAAACCTGTACCTCACTCTTTACATTCCTGATGGCCGAATACCAAACAAACGAACATTAATAGCAGACAAGACAAAAAATTTAGCAGATAATCAATCATGTCCACTGCTTCTTTATTCCTAAAGAACTGTCACTTATGTGCTTTTGCTTCATGGCATGCTATTAGGAACTGGTGTGGTAACATATTTAAAGCCTACTTGCTGTATCATTTGTTTGTATTTACCCTTTGTTTAAAGATTAAATGGTCATTAATCCTTCTCAGGTTTCTTTCCTTGAAAATAGATGATGATAGTCATTCTCCAAGACAAATCTAACTTTTCTGAATGCTCTAAATCTGTTTAGGCACTTTTAATAGTGTCAATTATTGTGGGGCCAGACAAGGGACTCGGGGCTTTCTTAAGCCAGGACCCTTAATAACATTCACTTCAATGAGAAGCAGATGCTGACCCGCTGGTCCCTTTGAAAAAAGACATTTGAGTAGCTCTGCTTCTAATTTATGAGCCTCCTTCCACATCTGGAATTCTTTATAATTAAAACGTAAACCCCAAAGTTCTACTTCCACCTGTCAAATGTTGAAAAGATGAACACAGTAATGGGCTTCTCCAGCTTGGTGGAGAGTCATAGATTTTTTCCCCTCCTTTTTCAGGTTGGGAGTTGTGCCTGGCTGAGAGGTTTGTGTTGATTGTTTTTCTTTAACAGCTTCTGATTGAAAACTGTTAGGACGTACTGACAAGCTCAAGAATGTCACTGATTTAGTCATTTAATGCCCTTTTTTTGTCTGAAAAGACATGTAGACACATACACTCTTAGAATTTTTTTTTTTAAATCTAGAACCCTGAAGGATTCTTTGGTTTGTTCCTCTGATGAATCTCTTGAAGGTTCTATGTTGAACCCTACAACAGTGTGTTTTCCTATCAGAGAACCCCTAATTATCCAAATAACCCTTTTTTACAACAGTATACTGATGTTGTGATACTCTATGTCACCGAAAGAATCCGAAAGTTCTTAGTTGTTCCTGAAGGCCATGTTAGTTATGCTGCAAACTACTTCAGTGAAGAATCACATCCTGTTTTATAGTCCAGAAAGTAAATGCATCACAGAAATAAGTCTTTTCTTTTCCTTTTGAAAATCTTCAATATTGTGAGAAAAACTGATTGAGCTAAAAGCATAAAGGAGCTCATGACTCAACATGATGGAAAACATTCGAAAACCGATTTCAGATTTAAAGGTCCCACACTGAAATATCCGGAAACATCACGCTTAAGATTAAATGATTTGCTAACCCCATTATTAGCTAATACAAGAAAAGGAGATGGATTTGCTATTGTCAGTGGATAGCGTAATTGCTCATAATAGGGTTTGTTCTCTTAACAGATCTGTAAGTACTTAGTAAGTTTGAATTTCTGCCTGTGTGTGTGTGTGTGTGTGTGTGAAAGGCTCTCAAATACAAGCCCCCTTCATTAAATCGAATTAAGATCCAGCACCAAGCAGATTAATTTTCTTTGTCTCTCCTTTTTTCACCCTCTCCCTTTCTTCTCCTTCCTTGAAGGCAGGACAAAAGCAGCTGTGAGACTGCTCTCAAGATCCCTGAGCTTGCAGAGAGCAGCTCGTGCAGTTAATCCCACTGTGAGCATGGCCATGTGGACAGAATTCCTGCCATTTTCTCCTCTATTACCAGATCACCATAATTAAGTCTTCAGCATTAACTGGGCAACCCAGTCTTGACAAGGAAGAGTGCTAATCTATAGCAGCTTCCTGTGGCTACTGGATGGCCGATTTCTAAATAAGGTGCACACTAGAAACTAAAACATGGATGTACCTCTCACAGACACAGTGCATCAGCATCATTCATTCTAAAACAAGCCATTGAATTTTGGAGTCCATGTACCCAGGCAGAGGGTACACAGGTGCCATGAACCTGATCAACACAAACTTGTACGATTGACATGGGTTAAAAAAAAAGAGCAAGCTGGGAAAACAATTAATATGTTATGATATAGTCTATGTAGACTGACAATCACTTAGTATTTTTATTCACCATAAATGCAGCCTAAAAGGTGCTCAATAATATTTCCAAAACAGCTCTCCACAAATCGTCTCATTGGGGAGACATTGGGGATATCATTTCCTGTGAGTCTGAAATTCCATCATCTTTAAGATGAATTGTCCTTTTGGCAAATGATTGTTTTCTGACTTTTAAGAAAAAAGCCAAACATGTGAAGTATATTCCAAATGTGTAATTCTTTACCATTAAATAAAGTCAGTGCATAAAGGGAAAAATGTGAAAATAATGTCTGTAAAGTGCATTATCTAAAAATCTGTTAGTTGTCATTACCTGTGAAAAGGAAGGCTTAAAATGCAGATCTGCCTGCAAAACCATTAAAGGACTTATGTGTACATCTCTGTTTAGGCTGGTCCAAGTTGAAGCCACGATCTGTAAGATTTTAATTAGATGCACTGATGTTATTCTATTGCAGTAGTCCTCAAAATTATATCCATATCTAAGCACCATTATCCTATGAATTATAATCTGACCACACATATTTAAAAAAGCAATACCAGGCCTTTTGCTTCAGATCAGGGTACCTGCTGGGGATGACGACTGGAATGACAACAGTGTATGAAATCTGTTATGAACCACACCCAACAGTGAACGCAAGACTATTGTGCTGCTCTGATTGGTTTTAGGTGGAAGGTGACACATACACAGACAATCAAGAGTTTAAGAACAATTTTCGAACACAGCAAAGTTGGACCTATAATATAAAACCAATGTTAGCATATGTACATGTCCTATAAAATTATCACTGTGGTACGACTCTCATTAAATATGCCTTTCTATTTTTAGGTACAGCATTATACAGTATACAGCATCTACCTTGTGTCACATTCAGCAGCGGAGACAGGACACAAGCGCAAGCCGTTTCAGACATATAGCATTTATTTAAGACTAAACATATACACGACATGACAAGTAACAATCTAAGACAAACTGGACGGGGAACATGAGGGCTTAAATACATACACTGATTACTCACAAACGACACACAGGTGGATAGG